>SEYY01010018.1:0-5000 GCA_009176605.1 Armadillidium nasatum
ATTTTACCTAGTAATAATAATAATCGTATTGATGATTTCAGTATTGGAATTAATATTCTTGAATGCTATAGATTATCTGATGTAATAATATTAAGAATAGAGATAATAATCTTATTAATAAAAATATCAATGGTTAAAATAATAGCAGGTAATGTAATAATGTTGATAATAATAATAATAATAATAATAATAATAATAATAATAATAATAATAATAATAATAATAATAATATTAATAATAATAATATATATAATAATAAAGCTAATAATTAAAGTATTAATAACAATAATGATAATAATAGTAAAAATAATAATAATAATAATAATATAATAATGATAATAATGACAATAATAATAGTAGTAATAATAATAGTAATAATAATAATAATAACAATTTAATATTACTAATGATAGTAATAATAATAATAAAAATAATAACAATAATGATAATAATAATAATAATAATAATAATAATAATAATAATAATAATAATAATAATAATAATGATGATAATAACCATAATAATAATGGATCAATACGAATTTAAGTACCTTTTTTTGATTTTTCGCGCATATGATTTTATTGATCTTTCATTTTTTATGTCATCTGGGAGATTGTTAAACAGAGTGGTAGAGGTATAGCTTACTGCTTGTCGTGCTTTAGTGAGCCTGTACAAAGGCGTTTTTAGGTTATTGTTGTTTCTTAAGATTATTCCTCTTTCAATTTGATTGTTTTGGTGATTTGTTTTTAGGAATTCGCATGTGTTATTATTTATTACTTTGTGGATTTCCTTTAGGAGGGAGAGGTTTAGAAGATGATCAAATTGCAATATGTTAAGTTTTTTGAATAAAGGTGGTGTATGACTATAAAGGTCTCTACTGCCGCTAAGAAGTCTTATGATTCGTTTTTGCATTGTTATGATTTGTTGTGTGTTTGATTTAGGTGTTGTTCCATATACCGAGAGACAGTAGAGTATGTGGGGGTGAATGTGTGCAAAATATATTTTGCGTAGAACATAGAGTGGAATGGATTTTACTAATTTAACAAGGATGTACATATATTTTGCAAGTTTATTTACTAGTGTGTTTATGTGTTCTTTAAATGTTAATTTTTCATCTATAATGACTCCCAGGATTTTCGCGGTATTTGTTCTGGTTAGTTCAAAATCTTTTAGTTTTATTTTAAAATTATCTCCTATATTTTTGTTGCTTATTGTAAGGTAAGAGGTTTTTTGAATGTTTAGTGATAGTTTATTTGAGTCGACCCATCTCGTGATGTTTGTTAAAGAGCTTTCAACTTTTTTGGAGAGTGTTTCGGGGTTCTTGTCATTGATCAGTATTGATATATCATCTGCGAATGAGACAGAGAAGGAGTTGTGTGAGTTTATTAAGTCGTTTGTATATATTGAAAATAGAAGCGGAGCAAGTATGGACCCCTGTGGGACACCAGTTTTTATTTGTTGTGTGTTAGAGAGTATATCACCTAACTTTACGTATTGTTGTCTGCCTTTGAGGTAAGTTTTAAACCACTGCAAGTTTAGGCCATCGAAACCCATTCTATTTAATTTGGTTAATAGGATATCATGGTCTATTGTGTCAAACGCTTTGGTGAAATCTAGTAGCAGAAGGACGGAGGAGTCTTTATTTTCTAAGTTTTTATAAAGTTTTTCGGTCAAACAGATAAGCGCGTCCGATGTTGAGCGCCCTTTTCTGAAGCCAAACTGGAAGTCGCTAAGTAATGAATTTGAGGTGAAATATTCAGTCAGCTGTTCAAATATTATTTTTTCGAAAATTTTGCTAACCGTGTGTGTAATGGATATGGGTCTATAGTTTTTAGGTAGGGAGGGATCGTCTTTCTTAAATATAGGAGTCACACGAGAGATTTTGAGGGAAGAGGGGAAAACACCCAAAAAGATTGAAGCATTGAATAAGTGAGCTAGTGGGATGGAAATGATGTCAGCCACGAGTTTGTATTTGTGATTTGGGACGCTTAAGATATCGCATTTTTTATTTTTTAGGCCTGCTATTATATTTTGGACATCTAATGGAGTAATGTTTTCGAAAGTAAAATGTGAGTTGCATTGAGGTAAAAATGATTCAAAGTTAGTTTGACCTGCTGAACTGTTTGTTAAAATTTCGGTTCCAATATTGATAAAATAACTGTTGAGAGAATCAGCGATTTTCCTTTGGTCTGTTGAGACTTCACCATTTATTAATAATTGGTTTATTTGGTGGGTATGTTCTTTGTTTTTATTAATGAGGTTGTTTATGAGGCTCCACGTTGCTTTTGTATTGGTGTTTACCTCGCAGAATTTGTCAGTGTAATATTTTCTTTTCGCCTTTTTTAATAGTGCTTTTAATTGGTTGCTATAATTGTTATATAGTTGTAGGGGGATGATTCCTCGTTTATAATTACGGTAGAGTTTGTGTTTTTGATTTATTGAATTTAATAATCCTAGTGTTAACCATGGATTTTGGACCCTTTTGCAGCCTAACTGCTTAGTTTTTATTTTGAAGGTCTCATCATAACATCTATATAGTTGATTGATAAAAGTACTGAATCTTGAGTCTATGTCTACTTGCTCATTGTATATAAAGGAGAAGTCAATTTCTTTTACTTTATCTATGAATATCGCATTTCTAGCTTCATTATCTTCTCTGTATTTAATAGTTGTTAGGTTATTGGTTTTATTTAAGTTCCATTGTATAAGGCAAGGAAAGTGATCAGTAAGGTCAGTCTGGATGATAAAAGATTTCATAATACAATTTAAGTTTCCCCAAATGTGATCTAATAAGGTGGGATTTCTGTTTTCAATGTTATTAGGCCTAGTGGGTTGTGTTATATAATTAATAAATCCGTGTGATGTCATAAGGTTCTGTAAAGGGGTGGCTCCTAATGAGGGGTTTTTGTTCAGCATATCTATATTAAAGTCCCCAGCAATCAATACATTTGAGTTATTTAGGCGGGTTTCAATAAGAGAGTTCAGAGCGCATATGAAATCATTTCTAGAAGAGTTTGGTGGTCTGTATATTCCGACTATATTTTGCTTAATTTGTTTGGTGTTAATTTGGATAGCAAGTGCTTCAATGGTATCATTCCCAATTGATGTAATTATTTTGACTTTGCTGCAAAATTCATTCCTTACGTATATTGATACGCCTCCTCCTCTTTTGATATTTCTAACTAGATGTGTTTCATTGTATCCTGGAATTGGGTAGTTGTCTTTGTTGTGGTTATTTAAAAAAGTCTCACTAAGCACGATAATGTCAAAATTTATATTTTGATATGATATATAATTTGAGAAATCATCATAGTGTTTAGGGAGGCTTCTTATGTTATAGTGGAGTAGTGTAAGTTTGCTTGATTTAAATGATTTATCTTTCTTTAATTCATCAGGATAGATGTATTCAGATTTGATGGCATTTTTAATAGAGAGTGTTTCGCTTTGATTGTTGACGGCATTCATTGGCTTTCCTGCAGCAGATATTTCTGGAGTTAATAAATTATAGTATCAAATAAAAGGGCAATAATATTATTGCTAGAAAAGTGTTAATAGTAAGGTAATTAAAGTATGGTATTGATGACTATATGAATGGTAAATGTAATTCACTGACAATGAGTGATTTTAGAGTAAGGGAGGGATTTGCCAGCAATATTTCCGTGACGGCAAATGGCTGTTCTCTGTATTTCTTTTTTAAGGCTAAGAAGTTTATCCCCAGTGTAACTTCAAATAATAAATGTTGTAACAAATTATTTAGTATACTATCTTAAGTTTACCGTAAATTATATCATAATTATATAATAAAAATGATAATAGAGATAATCATGATTAGAATAATAAAAATGAAAATAATAGTAGTAATAATAATAATAATAATAATAATAATAATAATAATAATAAAAATAATAATGATAATAATAATAATAATAATAATAATAATAATAATAATAATAATAATAATAATAATAATAATAATAATAATAATATATAATAATATTAATGATAGTAATCATAATAATAAAAATAGTCATGATAATAATAATAATAATAATAATAAAATAATAATGATAATAATAATAGTAATAATAATGATAGTAGTAATGATAATGCTAATAATAATAATGATAGTTATACCAGTTAAAAAATTTACATGCAGTATTTAGAATATGCGTGCTTCTATCACATCTATTTATAAGAGACATAGAAGTGATATTGGTAACAGTAGAAATAGTAATGATTATAATAATAATAATAATAATAATAATAATAATGATAATAATAATAATAATAATAATAATAATAATAATAATAATAATAATAATAATAATAATAATAATAATAATAATAATAATAATAATAATAATAATAATAATAATAATAATAATAATAATAATAATAATAATAATAATAATAATAATAATAATAATAATAATAATAATAATAATAATAATAATAATAATAATAATAATAATAATAATAATAATAATAATAATAATAATAATAATAATAATAATAATAATAAATGATCGTTTGAATTAGAATATCCAGATACAAGGATTTTTTTTTTTTTTTCCATTTATAGTAAAGGTTTATGAGTTCTTGGGAGGATTTAAAGGAAGTTTGGAGAAGGGGAGGGGGGTAGGGAGAGGGGAGTATGGGAACGAAGTAGTTTAGTTATATTTCGGGAGATGGGTTTATTTGGGACCGTAGCGAATTCATTCGTAAAATTCGTTTCCGTCGGAAGTATGATCAACATTTCCGTATGGTAATTTTTAACTATTTCTCTATACTAATAATAATAGCAATCATAATGATGGTGGCATTTTTAATTAATAATAACAATGATAATACTAATTGTAGTAATTTTGATAATAAATAGTAAAAGATGTTAATGATAATAATAATAATAGTGATAATGATAATAATAATAATAATAATAATAATAATAATAATAATAATAATAATAATAATAATAATAATAATAATAATAATAATAATAA
>SEYY01010019.1:0-5000 GCA_009176605.1 Armadillidium nasatum
TTTTGCTAAGCAAATTTGAGAACTTAATTCGCAATATTGAAATTAGTTATTTTGATAATTTAATTATCAGTATTATTATTATTATTATAATTTTTATTTTTATCAAAGTTCAATATTATTATTATTATTATTATTATTATTATTATTATTATTATTATTATTATTATTATTTTTATTATTATTATTATTATTATTTTAATTATTATTATTATTATTATTATTATTATTATTATTATTATTATTATTATTATTATTATTATTATTATTATTATTATTATTATTATTGTTATTAATATTATTATAATTATTTTATTAGTTTTAATAATACGTAAAATAGAATAAATAATATTAATAGTTTCCGTGGGGAAAAAAATGTCAAAAGCTCAGGTTTGAGATTCCAACGTAAAAGTCAAGGTTATTCGAACCAACAAACAAACAAATAAACAACACACACACACACACACACACACATACACACACACACACACGGACTTTAACAGACAGAATATCACAAACGGACTCGAACAGACAGACGATCAAAGCAGGAAACGTCGAAGACAGAAAGAGAGAACAGAGAGGATAAAAAACTTCCATTTAAACAAAATAAAATTTATAATAAAAAATCCCATAATAATAATAATAATAATAATAATAATAATAATAATAATAGTAATAATAATAATAATAATGATAATAATAATAATAGTAATAATTATAATAATAATAATAAAAATAATAATAATTAGTTTTATTAATTAAAAAAATAAGATATTTTGTATGAAATAAAAAGTTTTCATAAATCATTAAAATTATATTAATTGATACAATAATGACATAAATAAATAAATAAATAAATAAATAAATAAGTTACTAAAACCCAGGAAATAAATAAATAAATGAAAAAATTAATATATAAAATAACTAAAGATCGAAAATAGTATTAATGATGATAATAACCATTATATTTTTACTACTACTACTGCTGCTTCTACATCAGCAACAACAAAAACAAAGATTATAATATTAATAATAATAATAATAATAATAATAATAATAATAATAATAATAATAATAATAATAATAATAATAATAATAATAATAAAAAGTATGACAATCAAAAATCTGTAAAAGTAAAAGTTATTAAGATGGAGGAGAAGGAGGTGGAGAAAGAAGAAGTAGAAGAAGAAGAGGAGGAGGATGAGAAGGAGGAGGAGGAGGAGGAATAAGAAGAAGAAGAAGAAGAAGAAGAAGAAGAAGAAGAACAACAACAACAACAACAACAACAACAACAACAACAACAACAACTACAGGCTGAACACTGACTATCAATGTCTTCACAATCCAACAAGACTGTTAAGTATTCGTTGGTATATTAAATAATTTTATATAATGTGATAGTAGAGTCCACTCTCTGTTGGAACAAAATGCTCAAAGCAGTAAATGTGGAGTGTTTAAATGTCTTTAAGAGATGTTTACATAATTATTTTCCTTTTTTGAAAGTGACAGACGAAATTACTTATTTAAACAGGTCTGTTCAAACAGTAAATGAAGATATTGAAATGAGTTGTTAGAGTTGTCTTAAAGTGATAATAATAATAATAATAATAATAATAATAATAATAATAATAATAATAATAATAAAAAATATAACTACTCAAAATATATAAATATATAATATAATAATAATATATATATATATATATATATATATATATATATATATATATATATATATATATATATATATATATATATATATATATATATATATATATATATATATATATATATATATATATATATATATATATATATATATATATATATATATATATATATATATATATATATATATATATATATATATATATATATATATATATATATATATATATATATATATATATATATATATATATATATATATATATATATAGAGAGAGAAGAGAGAAATAAAGGAAAATAAAAAAATACTGAAAAAAAAAAAAAAAAATAGTAAAAAAATTTACCCTTTTCTTAGTGACACAAATTTGAAAACATTTTATTATAAATTTATTTTTTAAAATCAATTAACAAAAAATAACAGACGTATTTTGCCATTTATGAAAACTAATTTGCATACATCTTTATTTCCTATATCATTATTTATTATTATTATTATTATTATTATTATTATTATTATTATTATTATTATTATTATTATTATTATTATTATTATTATTTTATTATTATATTATATATTATATATATATATATATATATATATATATATATATATATATATATATATATATATATATATAATATATATATATATATATATATATATATATATATATATATATATATATATCAGTTTCACCTTTCTACTTTCATCGGGTGGTACCCCTACAATTCCTTCAAATACTCACTCACGCACACACTCACACACACACACACACAAACCAAAACTCTCATACACCTCTCATCACCACCTCCATCTCACTCTGTCCTTCGAAACTTCGTCCCTTCATGTAAACTCAACCCCCTTTCCCCCCAACATCTCCCTCACTCTATTCATCCATTCCCACTTTGGCCTTCCACTCCCTCTACCCCCTTCACCTCGGACCTAAGTACCCTGCCCACCATCCTTCCCTCATTCATTCTACATACATGTGCAAACCATCAAAGTAAACCCTCCTCTACTCTATCCACCAATCCCCTCCTCCAAACACACATCTCCCTTATTCTTTCGTTTCTAATCCTATCTACTTTCTCAAACCACATATCGCTCTCAATCCGTTCATCTCAAACAAAATAAAATTTCAAACTTTTTTTTCACCTAAGCATTCATCATTCATGTTTCACAGATGACAAACACGTACACTCAAATTCTTACCTTAATCTCATTTAACATTTACCCCTTCTTCAAAATCTCCCTTAATCTTCCCATCACTTTCATTCCTTCCACCACTCTATTCTTCGTTTCCTTTTCCATCCCTCTCTTTGCCTCCATCAGCATTCTCAGATATTTGAACTCCTCCGCATCCTTAAATCTCTTTCCCCCACCTCTACACCTCGTCAATTCATCCCGTATATCTACCTTATCTCCACCTCCAATCCTCATTACTTTATTTAATTTTTCTGAATTTACCATCAATCCCTTGTTTGCCCTTTTTCCCACAAATTCTTTCATCAACATCCCCAACTTTTCACCAGCACCGCATCATCTGCAAACAGCCTTATACCTTTCCCTTCCCTCTCCATTTTCCTAACTACATCATCCTTCAACATTTTAAACAACGAGGGTTACATTACACACCATTGTCACACTCCTATACTCCTACTTTAAATCAATCAGTAATATATATCAGTATTAATGGAATTTTAAAAATAATGAAAATAGTAAGAACAATAATAATGATAACAATAATAATAATAATAATAATAATAATAATAATAGTAATAATAATAATAGCAATAATAATAATAATAATAATAATAATAATAATAATAATAATAATAATAATAATAATAATAATAATGATAACAATTATTATTATAAAAATATTAATTAATAGTAATAATAAAAATTAATATTATAATAAGTAATATTATAATAATAAAATAATAAAATGATTATATTAAAATAATAATAGGTTTAGAAATATTAATCATGATAATTATGCAATGATAATAATAATTATAATTTATTATTATATAATATTATATATATATATATATATATATATATATATATATATATATATATATATATATATATATATATATATATATATATATATATATATATATATATATATATATATATATATATATATATATAAAACATAATAATAAATTTAAATAATTAATAATAATAATAATAATAATAATAATATTCATAATAATATAATAAATATCATTAAAATAAAGTATTTAAAAAAAAAAAAAAAAAAATAAAAAAAATAAAAATAACAATAATAATAATAAATAATCCTAGTAATAATTATAATAATAATAATAATAATAATAATAATAATAATAATAATAATAATAATAATAATAATAATAAAAATAGTACAAATATAGTTATTATAGTTATTAGTTGCTGTAGTAGTAGTAGTAGTAGTAGTAGTAGTAGTAGTAGCAGCAGATGAAGTAGTAATGGTAGATTGTTTGTTTCAACCTTCTTAACCTTAAAACCCTATAAAGAGTTGACAATTAATTGACAGTTCTTGCATCACACCAAAATAACTTGCGGCTACTCAACTATGATGTCAACTGTTTAGAATATTATTGTAAACATAATTAAAATTAAGTATACACCAATAGTTTAAGTACACACACTCACACATACACACTAAATAACTTACACAATTATTAAGACAAATTTATCTAGATTTGAACCTTGATCTTTGTTATATAGCATAGGTTAAGGAGAGTCACTATTTCGGAGCTAAAATTCGTGTTAAAAAAAGGGGCTGATACTAACTATTAGTACAAAATTTTGTACTTATTATACTTATTGATAGTAATAATAATAACAAATGAGTTAATTTCCGCGTACCAAATTTTTAAGAAAAATATTACGAGCCTACAAGGAAGTAACTGAGACAGTTCTTTATATATATATATATATATATATATATATATATATATATATATATATATATATATATATATATATATATATATATATATATATATATATATATATATATATATATATATATATATATATATATATATATATATATATATATATATATATATATATATATATATATATATATATATATATATATATATATATATATATATATATATATATATATATATATATATATATATATATATATATATATATATATATATATATATATATATATATATATATATATATATATATATATATATATATATATATATATATATATATATATATATATATATATATATATATATATATATATATATATATATATATATATATATATATATATATATATATATATATA
>SEYY01010019.1:30000-35000 GCA_009176605.1 Armadillidium nasatum
GGTGTATGGTTTTGAAGTGAATTCACCTGTCACATAATAGATATGTTACCTTTAACACTTGTAATATATTGTTCGCATGAAAGGAATTATTGTAATTGAAAGTAAAAAAAAAAGTTTCAAGTTTTTCCTTAGTTTCATATAAGGTACACCATTTTATTGTAAAACTATATTTTGTTTAAAAATAACCACACAAAGTATTGAAATTAATATCTCATTATGTTCTTTAAGGGAAACTTTGAACCTTCATTGTTTGTTCGTTACTTGGATTTTATTTTATTTATCTTTTTTTTTTTTTTTTTTTTTTTTTTTTTTTTTTTTTTTTTTTTTTTTTTTTACATTGATGTTTGGGGAAGAGCTTGTCGAATACGGATCAAACCTCTTCTTCAGCGTCGTCCAGAATCCAGAAGTCTCATAAGCTTCTTTCCCGAAAACATTTCGGGAAGCATAAATTGGTGGAAGGGAAGAAGAAGATGAATCACTCGGTAGTGTCAGCGGTATTCTTCTTCTGTTTCGATGCATATGGTTTCGATATTTAACTACAATAAAAATAGCTATAAAAACTGTTAGGGCAACGCCACCTAAAATACCAGCAGCCATAATTGCACTTTTTGTGGAAACATCCAAATTTTCTGGACCGGTTTTACCTACATTATAATTAAATTGATCATACTTCTTTTTCCTATTGGAACGAGACTTATCATCATTCTCTTTGTTTTTATTCAGAATTTCTTCTTGATTATATATAGTCTGCACAATGACTTCTTCTTCTTCTTCCTCCTCATCCTCTGTACTCCCGTAGTTAATACTTGGAGGCTTTGGTGAATAGGGAGGTCTTAAAGTAGGTCTTACAGTGCTGCTTAATCGACTGTTTATAACACCTCTGTGAATATTTGGATTGCCTCTCTGTGTATCTAAATTGTCAAAATCATAAGGCCTGTATGGTCTGTTTCTTTCAGCTCCCTTTTGATATGGCCTTAAAGAAACTGTCGTTTTCTTGTCAAATTGTGGAGGAAGCGTCGAAGTCTCAGAAATATTAAACATTTTGCCAAAATCTTGCAAAATGTCAGCTGGATTTATTCCCTTTTCATTTAGAATGTGAGGAATATCAAAATCAATTGATAAAGGAGGTTTTAATGTGGTGTCATCTGAAACTTCAATATTAGTATTGGAAATATTTTTTGATTCCTCCTGACTTTTTGTTTTAGTTTTAAGGAATGGAATACCACCGGATCCAGAACCAAATATTAAAGGTCTCGAAGATTTCGGAGAAATCTTAACCTTTTCAGTTGTTGTTGTTGTTGTTGTTGTTGTTGTTGTTGTTGCTGTTGTTGCTGAAGATACCTCGGAAGTTGAACTTTTCGGGGTTCTAGGTACAGTTGGGATTACCTTTGTAGTAGTACTTAATGTTTCTTTAATACTTGAATGATTATTACTACCTTTTTCAGGGATGCTCTCTAATATCTCTAAGAGTTTTTTGACATTTCCTTTGGCTCTTCTAAATTCTGATTTTGATAAAGATTTAGACTGAAGCTTAGCTGTAAAATCTTTAAGAGATGTTCCGTGAGTTTTAAGAGTTCCTAGAAACTGAGGTAGATTCATCCCGAGTTCTTGAATGATTTCTGATAAACTGATGGGGGGATTAGAAGTGGAAGGGCGTTCGGTTGCAGCTGCTGTTGAAAGGAAAAAGAATTACACTTATTTAGACTGAAAGGAAAATATAAGCTTCAGTTGGTTCTTAAAGAAAGCAGAGTTAATTTAATTTTAAAAATGAGAAAATATAAAAAGTAATATAAAAGTAATGGGTTCACTGTACTTTTAGTAATTTAATTATTATAAAATTTAAATTTCATTTAAAATGGAATTTCTTTAATACTTGTTAAAATTTCGTTTTAATAGTGGAAATTGAATTTATCTATAGATTTAATTTATTTTTTCAAAATTTACTTCACCATATAAAAATAATTTTTCCAATTTATTAAGTAAATGTTTTTAATATTGAAATTTACATTTACTGGAAGCAATACATGCTTCCAGTAGCAAGTATCTGAAGTAATCTAATATATATGTATAATTGTATATATATATATATATATATATATATATATATATATATATATATATATATATATATATATATATATATATATATATATATATATATATATATATATATATATATATATATATATATATATATATATATATATATATATATATATATATATATATATATATATATATATATATATATATATATATATATATATATATATATATATATATATATATATATATATATATATATATATATATATATATATATATATATATATATATATATATATATATATATATATATATATATATATATATATATATATATATATATATATATATATATATATATATATATATATATATATATATATATATATATATATATATATATATATATATTATATATATATATATATATATATATATATATATATATATATAAGATAAAGTTGATTTTAAAAGTGTGGTTAATTTTTTGGCTAGAGTAGAAGCCAATGGAGAATTTGTTGTTTCTCTCAAAGTTGGTTGAGTTGTTACAGATTCTTCCGCCTTTGTAGAAGAACTCAGAGATGTTGAAGATGTTTCTCTCCAGTTTTCGTTTTTCCCTTCTGTTGAGCTTTCGTCAGTTTTGCTCGTGTTATCTTCTCCGCCTCCTGTTTCTTTTTCATTGTTTAAATACAAATCTGCAAATTCGTCATAGAGTTCGCCGTAATAATAGTAATCATTCTCATTCGTCTGACTGGATTCAGGATTCGCAGGTATTGTTGTACTTGTACTTGAAAGATGTTCTGTACTACTGCTTGAACCCCAGTTCCTTTCAGTCACATCTATGTTTCTTAAATTTACCATTCCGGCTAGGAGAGAGGCAAGGTTTTTGGGCCTATTTCCTTGTGATTCTGTTGTTGGAGTCTCTTTTACTTCTTGTTCCTTTCTTTCATTATTATAAAATATCGAAGAACTATCATGGTCTTTAGCATCCACTAAAACTTCATGATTGGAGTGAAAAGAAGTATTATCAGTTGGTACTTCTACGTATTCTTCATTGCCGTAATAATCGTGATTCGCATAGTCTTCGTAATATGGAAGGAATGCTTTCGATTCATTGTGTTGTTCATTACTGGTTCTAATTCCACTATTGTCTTGTTCCTTGCTTTCATGATACTTTTCTTGCCTATTGTAATTGGGAAAAGTTTCGGTACTTAACTGAAATCCGACATTATAATGTCTTAAAGACTGACCCTCTTCAGGAGCTCTGATATTTGTAGGAGGGTCGCGAAATGACAAGAAATCTTGGACTTCAGGATGAGGAGTAAATATTGCTTGAGGAGGACGCTGAATCGTTTGGTGCTCTTGCAAACGTTGCTGTTGATGACTGTGAGGATATTCTCTTAAATAGTGATCGTTAAAGTCCCTATTTGCTTCTTCTCTTTGAGGCACTTGGGAATAGGCAATATGTTCTTCAGGATGACTTGGATAAGGACTAACTCGGTAATTTGGTGGAGGAACATTATACCTGAAATGTAAAAAAAAAATATATATATATATATATATATATATATATATATATATATATATATATATATATATATATATATATATATATATATATATATATATATATATATATATATATATATATATATATATATATATATATATATATATATTTATATAAGAAAAAATTTAATTCATCATTAAAATTTGTAAAAAATAAAAAAGAATAAGAAATATATAAAGGAAAATTTAATACATCATTAAAATTAATTGTTATCCTAATGATAACAAAAAAAAAAAAAAAAAAGATTTTTTCAACATAACTGTTGGTTAAAAAAAATTATACGCATCCGAATTTAAGAGAAAAATTAATTGAGAAAGTATGTTATATATAAACAAAATATATATATTAGCATCTATGAAAGAAAACAGTCTGAAAGCAGTTTTCTGTTATTCATTCCTAATTAGCGTAGTGTAATAGTTTCATCTTTCCCTACAAAACTTGAGGTACTGAAATCTATTCTCCAATACAGACACCATTTTACTAAAATTATGTTTTTTTTCAAAAAAGTTATACAAGCTGTGGCTGTGAAAGAAGTGGACGCCGAAATAACGAACTAAAGGTGATATATAAAGGGAGTAAAGGAATTTTAACAGGAATTAAAGAAGCTTATGTTGGTTTTCTTATATACATAAATTTTTCAGTTTTATCAATATTTCTATTATTAGTTATATATATATATATATATATATATATATATATATATATATATATATATATATATATATATATATATATATATATATATATATATATATATATATATATATATATATATATATAATATATATATATATATATATATATATATATATATATATTATATATATATATATATATATATATATATATATATATATATATATATATATATATATATATATATATATATATATATAAAGCATATAAATAATTTCCGAAAACATCAAGCAGTTCCCATCACGAAGACTATAAAAAAAAATAAAACACATGTACAAACACATCTAAACAGACTCTTACAATGAATTAAACATATGTAAATCTCTTTAAAAAATAATAAATGAATAAATAAATACATAAAAACATTAACAAGCAGCCATTGTGTAAATGTTTCTCACAGCAACGTCTGACGTTTCAGAAGAACATTTATTAACCTTTTGATTTTGAAGACCTCTCCTTGTCCTAAAATTAAAACCTATGAAATGGCAAAAACAGGATTTCAAAACTTAAATCATGATTTTAATAATAATAATAATAATAATAATAATAATAATAATAATAATAATAATAATAATAATAATAATTCATAGTAATAATATATATTTTTTTATTTAATAATATTAATAATTAATAATGAATTATATATTATTTATAATAATAATATAAAAATAATAATAATAATAATAAT
>SEYY01010019.1:75000-82500 GCA_009176605.1 Armadillidium nasatum
AAAACAAGAAAAAAAAAACATAGTATTTTTTAAAAAATCAAAAAAATCAAAAAATCAAATAAATCAAAATCCTTTTTTGTGATTTTTTTGATTTTATTGAATTTTTTAGTTACAAGAGCTTTTTATTTGTAAGCTTATTTGCCTAAGTAATAAATAAAATTAGTAAATAAATAAATAAATATATATATTTTTTTATATATATAATATATTATGATTATTTTTATTACTAAAATTAATTACATAACGAAGGTTGGTCTTGTTTTTATTATATCTACAGGTAATTATACAGTTCATTTTGTGTTGCAGCCAAGGTAATTAGGTAGTATTTTTAAATTTGATTATTTTTTTTTTTTGTGTAAATATATTTTGTAAAATTAATTTAAAAGTTTTAATAAGGTATTATTCTAGTATTTATTTACCTAACTTTAGTGCTTGCTAATTATAACTTATACTATACTAACCCAATATATCTCATTATGAGATACTGTTAATAAAGACATGATTATAGTTAATGTAAATAGATCACCTCAATGGAAGTAAATAATTTTATATAATTGGTGCGAAAAAAATATCTAGTAGTAATGGAGACTAAATAGACTCTTAAGGGTATACCTACTAGTAATATAAATAATTTATTTAATTTTATAATTTTTAACAGTAATATAAATTACATGTATGTGTTTCCTCTTCCAAAAATATTTTTTCCTAATTATAAAATTAAATTATTAAAATAAATAAATAAAATATAATATAGATATATATATATTTTATAATTATAATATTTAGTATTATAATATAATATATATATATTTAATAATATATTATATATATATATATAATATATTATATTTATATATTATAATAATACTATATTATTATATATTAATTATTATATTATTATATATATATATATTTATATATTATAGTATATATTCTATATATATTACGTATATGTTACATATTTTGTAAATTTATAGAACAAAGTTATCCAGTATATCCTCAGTACTATTCTATTATTTTTATTTTTATTTGTAGTAGTAGATACTTTAATAAAAAAAATAATAAAATTATAATATAATAATAATTAAACTTAGGTCTCCATTTAATTCTTTTGCTTTATATGAAAGTATATACTATATTAATCTTATTATTTATTATATATTATATATTATATATTATATATATATATATATATATATATATATATATATATTATATATATATATATATATATATAACAGGAAGTTTCTTTTTTATGTCAAGCAATCCTTATCATGCAAAGAAAATTTCAAAATTATAAGTTTCATTCCTTTAGAGCTTCAGGCATCCTTTCATTGGATGATTGGTTCCCTCTCACACTAAACCATTATATAATATCATTACTACTAATAAAATTAATATGACATAGATTTTCTTACAGTATTAACTATCATATTTTATACTCTCTGCTATTATATACTCTCTGTTATTTATGTGCTCTGTTATTTATTCACTTGTAATTCTTATTACAGTTACAATAACTATACAATAATTGTGCAACATTTAATTTGAACTGGTTTTTTTTTGCCAAAAGGGTAGGGGTAGGTGGGTGAGGGGGTAATTGTTACCAACAAGTGCAATTGGTTATTAAGAATGACCTTTTATAGTCTGTAAATGAATTCAGCTTATCTAGTTTCCGTGAAAGGTCACTCGGAGGGGTCACCACCTTAACAGGTTTTACTTACGTAAGGGAAATTCGAATCGTTTTCTTTTTTTTCTTTTTTTTCTTTTACAAATATTTGTTTTTCTTTGTTTTTAATTCTGAAATGAAGATTAAAGATAAAAATTAAATGTTTATTTTTACGCAAATTTATTATTATTATTTTATTATTATTATTATTATTATTATTATATATTATTATTATTATTATTATTATTATTTATTATTTTATTGCTATTACTTTTATATTACTATATTTTTTATAACTTTTATTACATTATTATATTATTAATTATTATTATTATTATATTATATTATTTTATATTAATAATATTATTATCTTATTCTTGAAGATATATATATATAATATTATATAAATGTTAATATATATAATATAATATATAAATATATATATATATATATATATATATATATATATATATATATATATATATATATATATATATATATATATATATATATATATATATATTATATAATATATATATATATATATATATATATATATATATATATATATATATATATTATATATATATATATATATAATATATATATATATATATATATATAATATATATATATAAATATAAATATATAAAATATATATATAATATATATAATATATATATATATATATATATATATTTTTATTTTTTTTTTTTTTTTTTTTTTAATATATTATTATTATAATATTATAATATATATATATATATATATATATATATATATATATATATATATATATATATATATATATATATATATATATATATATATATATATATATATATTATAATATAATATATATATATATATATATATATATATATATATATATATATATATATATATATATATATATATATATATATATATATATATATTTATATATTAAGGTTTATGCAAAAAAAATAGCAGAATAATAAATATTTCTTACTTCCAATATATTCAACACTATCATATTTAGTCATTAAAACAGTAAAATTCTTAAAATTAAGTTACAGATGACGTAACTATTCTATCGATTGAAGAAATCATTTAATAACTATGTTCGATATATCTCCCATTACCATTTTTATACTTATAGCTGTTCCAAATAAAAAAAATTCAATATTTGATGTTAAAAATTTAATAACAAAAATTTAAAACATAATTTAAGTTCTTTTTCATATATTTCATTGATAATGTTATTTAATTTTATATAATCTTTAAACTTGCTAGCAATATTAATGGTCTTCAAAGCCTTAAGTATTTCTGCTACATCTTCAACTTAGATATATTTAAAAAAACATATTATTCAAATATGGCTATCTCATTGCAAAATACTCTTCTAAACAATTAAATTAATTTTTATTGTATTATTGTTATTGAATTGTATCTGCAAATTCTTTTTCAATATATAATCAGATAGATTTATTATTTAAATGATTCATATACTGTTAATTAGCAGTTAATTAATAGTATATGAATAGATTATGAGAAGTAATCTAATAGTTATGCTTGGAATAAAAAATTTTAAAATAATTTTCAAAGACAAAATGAGTCAATAACGTTAAAACTCACAGGAAGTTGAAGATAGGAGAGAGACATTCATGGGTATATTGGTTCCGACAGTTGGAGAGAAGGTACGGCCATATGGCTAACTTGGAGGTATTAGGACATGACCAATATTTAGGTCACCCCTTCATAATGTATATATATATATATATATATATATATATATATATATATATATAGTATATATATATATATATATATATATATATATATATATATATATATATATATATATATATATATATATAAATATATAATACTATATATATATATATATATATATATATATATATATATATATATATATAATATATATATATATAATATATATATATATAATAATATATATATAATATATAATAATATATTATAAAATAAAAATCAATATAATAATAATAATAAAATCAATAAATAAAATAACAATAAATAATAATTAATAAATAAAATCAAAAATATAATCAATAAAATCAATATAAATTAGAAGAAACTAACAGACCTTAAAACAGAATATTATAAAGATTAAAAACTTTAATAAGAATTCAAAGTGTATGTTTGTATGCCTCTGCATATATAAATATATATGAATGCATGAATTCTCAGAATCTAGAACAGCCTTAACCGGGCCGCAGGATTCCATGGACCACTTGGACCCTTAGGGCCAAAGACGTTTTGAGGGATTCACATTACCTTTTACTAGCCTATAAATAAATATTAATTTAGGAATAATGTATGACTATAGGTTCAAATACGTAAAAATTAGGACTCAGGGGTCAACATGGGGTCCTCATACCAAATTTAGGACTTCATTAGGACTAGGGGTTCATTCAGGGTCCACGGGGTATTATTATTACCTTATTACCAAAGTTAGGGGGTCCACATTTAGGACTCAGGGGTCCATTATTAGGTCTCATTATTATCAGTTATTATTATAATTATTATTGTTTATTATATATATATTATTATATATTGTATATATATATTAATAATTATTATATTTCTATATTTATATATAATATATTAATATCATATTTATTTTTATTATATTATTATCATATTATTATTATTATTATTATTATTATTATTATTCATTGAACTTTAAATAAAAGTGAAATTTAATTAATTTTACAAATAAAGCAAAAATATTAAAAAAATTTCTGCAATTATCGCAAATCTTTTAATTAATGTAGAATAATTTATTATTATTACTATGATTATTATTATTATTATTATTATCATTATTATTATTATTTTTGATATTTTTATTAATATTATTATTATTATTATTATTATTATTATTATTATTATATATTATTATTATTATTATTATTATTATTATTATTATTATTTATTTTATTATTATATTTTTTTATTTTATTATTATTATTAATAATTATTATTTATTATTATTATTATTATTATTATATTATTATTTTTTTTTATTTTTTATTTTTTTTATTTATATTTATTATGATATTGTTTTATTATTATTATTATTATTATTATATTATTCATGTAATTAATAAAGAAATACTTTCACTTCCTTCTCTTGTCTTTAAAGCCTGTCGTTATTACTGTCATTACTTGTCATGTGATTCGACGATATCTTTTCAAACACTGATAATTTTTGCTCTTGTATACAGGATATTTCAAATGTAAATTTTTTTTAATTTTATATTATTTTTTTTTTTTTTTTTTTTCTAAATTTTTTTTATGTTTTCTTAACCTTATATATATATATATATATAATTATATATATATATATATATATATATATATATATATATATATATATATACCTAATGATTGTAATCATTCTTTTTTTCACTCTATGCATTTAATGCTTACTTAACTACGTTTTTAATGCCTAATTGAATAAACACTTTTACCTTATCGATTTATGATTGATTTTTTAAAAGTGTTTTTCATGTCACTCGCATTAATCAACTTCAAAAGAACTTTCCCATTTGTTCCATTTCTATAAATTAATTATTTCATTTTTGTTTTTCTTTTTTTCATTTTAATCAATCCTTCCACACCTTCCGTATTCCATTCACTTTCTAGTTCCCTTTTTTGGCTCAGATTCTCGTAATTAAACATCTTATACAATAATATATTGGGTCGACGTTGAATGTTGATGCAAAACCATCGCAGACGAAGTGTGAGATCGGAAATTGTTACTCTTCAGCTTATATCTAAAACTATTCTAGAAATAAGTTTTTTTTTTTTTTTTTATTTTTTTTTTTTTTTGATACAAGAAGAACTTGATAAATAAATGAACAAATATAAACCTCACAAGTATTTTTTTAAATGCAAAACAACTCTTAAATGGTGTTATACTATGCGTTAATAACACATTATCAATGATAATGTATATAGAAGGTATAAATTGCTTAAAATGTGTACAAAAATATATTAAAAGAGGAGAGATATTTTAAAAAAGGGATTAAAAAATTGACACTCTTTGGGCTTTGCCCTATTCGTGAAGGGGAGCTTTTTAAGTTTTTCATTAGTATCCGCAAAGAGGAATCGGAGCAGTTCCTTTAAAGACGTGATCATGTCACTTTACTATTATGTCACGGCAAAGACAAACTTATAAAAAGAGTGGTTTTATATAACCCATGAAGACTTTCAAGCACTCTAAAAAGTTTGATTAGTTTTTACCTTATTATTTGTCGATCATCACTAATGTTTTTTAACGCATGAAATAACACTTACCATTTAAGCCTAATTTCTATTTTAAGCTCATTCCATACACTAATTAGGACGTTTGCTTAAAACGAAAATAATGCGTAATATAATAAATATGGTATGGTTATATACCATGCGTTAATAACACATTATCAATGATAATCATAACTAAAGACGTTAAACGCATAAAGATTATATTTTAAATCACAACTATAACAAAATTTATTCAAGATATTCTTGAAAATTATGCTTCATTCAAGGGA
The DNA here is from genome assembly GCA_009176605.1 of Armadillidium nasatum. NCBI lineage: Eukaryota > Metazoa > Arthropoda > Malacostraca > Isopoda > Armadillidiidae > Armadillidium > Armadillidium nasatum. Next base: position 81,232 of record SEYY01010019.1, read on the forward strand.
TCTTGAAAAAATACATTTTATTCAAGGTATCCTTGAAAAATATTCTTCGTTCAACGTATGCTTGAAATATATACTTTTTTCAAGATACTCTTTAAAAATATACTTTATTAAAAGTATTCTTGAAAAATAAATTTTATTCATGGTATCCTTGAAAAATATTCTTCGTTCAAGGTATGCTTGAAATATATACTTTTTTCAAGATACTCTTTAAAAATATACTTTATTCAAAGTATTCTTGAAAAATAAATTTTATTCATGGTATCCTTGAAAAATATACTTCATTCAAGGTATGCTTGAAATATATACTTTATTCAAGATATTCTTTAAAAATATACTTTATTCTTGAAAAATAAATTTTATTCAAGGCATCCTTGAAAAACACATTTAAGAACTTAGTTTATGATAATATGAGGACTACTTAATGAAGGTTATTACCATTATTAATAAGGTGAAATTTAAAAGATTTTCTAAAATAATTAATTAATATTTGGGTCAATTTATCTTTTAATCTAGTTTTAAATTGTAATTTTAATTTCTTAATTAAAGGGTAATAAAATTCAAAAATTACTAAAATAAATAAAAGGAAAACAAAGAACAGGAAAGAGGAAAATTAAATTTTATTATATATATATATATATATATATATATATATATATATATATATATATATATATATATATAATATATATATATATATATATATATATATATAATATAATTATAATATAATATATATATTATATATATATATATATATATATATAATATATATATATATATATATATATATATATATATATATATATATATATATATATATATATATATATATATATATATATATATATATATATATATATATATATATATATATATATATAATTATACTTATTTTATATATAATAATTTTTTTTATTTTTATTAAAAATTATTTTAAAGTTTAAATTACTATATAAAAAATATTTAGCTTTTTAAAGTTTAAAAACCAAAAAATATTTCTTTATATTTCTTTAAATATCGTTAAAAAAAATGAGAAAAGCCTTTACAATAAATAAAATATTTCAATAATTGCGTAAACCTGAATTACCTCAGTCTTTATAAAAAAGTTTAGAAACTTAATTTGCTATAAAACGAAAGTGTGCATACGAAAACGAATAAAAAAACTTGAATAATTTTTTTAAAAAAATTTAATATTATTGACTTTGATTTAAATATGTAAAGGCTATGAGAACATTTCTTTTGACCTAATATATCTTATATAGTAAGGTT
>SEYY01010019.1:87500-92500 GCA_009176605.1 Armadillidium nasatum
TTGATCCACTAAAATTAAGTCGTAACTGAATCTCAAATAAAAAAGCAACACATTTTGCATCCTTTCACTAAACCTGTTCATGACGAGTCAAAGTCAAGCGGTTTTTCCTCTCTCTCTCTCTCTCTTTCTTTCTTTCTCTCTCTCTTGCCGTCTCTCTAATCTTTCTTTCTCACTGCCGTCTATCTATTTATTTATATATCTATTTATCTATCTATCTACCTCGATCTCAAGATCTTCTCCCTCTCTCTTTTCTCTATTTCTATTTTAATTTTTCTCTCTATCTCTCTCTATCTCTCTCTTTTTCTGTCTGTCTGTCTGTCACTCTCTCTCTCTCTCTCTCTCTCTCTCTCTCTCTCTCTCTCTCTCTCTCTCTCTCTCTCTCTCTCTCTCACTCTCGAATTAGCATTGCAAAAAATTATTACTGGAAATTGTTTTTGTAATAAAAAATAATTGGTTAATAATTTAAGGTTAATTTACAATATCACAGTTCTTACGAGTGTAACAGAATATATATATATATATATATATATATATATATATATATATATATATATATATATATATATATATATATATATATATATATATATATATATATATATATATATATATATATGTCACTTAAGAACTTTTATAGATATGGCCTATTTTCTTTTCTAATAAAAAATTGATGGGATTTATCCATATGTACTTTCCAATGGCTTGTAAAGTTACGGTTATTTGCTTTTCTGAGAATGATTGATGATTGATAACCAAATGAGAGAAGATTTATTTTTTTTATTTTTATCTTTTTTTTTATTTTTATTTTTTAAAGGAAAACTTGAAAAGTGGTTTTATGAGTCAAACGAATTGATTTTTGTTTTTGTTCATGGATTGCTATTTATTTTTTGTTTGATTTCTTTCACCATTAGTTTCAAAACTTGTTTTTTTCTTTTTAATGTTTTTCGACGAATAAAAATTATTTTTTTTAAAAGTAAAACAATTCAATTTTTTCCTCATGGTTTTTTAATGGCATATTTAACCGTTATTGTGAGGTACTAATGGAACTGGCACAATAAGTCTCATGAGAACGAATACATACTCACAAATACACACTCACATATATATATATATATATATATATATATATATATATATATATATATATATATATATATATATATATATATATATATATATATATATATATATATATATATATATATATATATATATATATATATATATATATATATATATATATATATATATATATATATATATATATATATATATATATATATATATATATATATATATATATATATATATATATATATATATATATATATATATATATATATATATATATATATATATATATATATATATATATATATATATATATATATATATATATATATATATATATATATATATATATATATATATATATATATATATATATACATATCAATATATGTAATCAACTTACGATCATGAATAGAGAGAATCTTCTTTCACCAGATTAAGAATTAATCTCTTGTGAAGCGTCTTCTTGAACTCCAATTTACCTCTTTTCTGTATAAGGAAAAATGGAAGAGGAGAAAGCTGCAATGGAAAAGAAAAGGAAATGCTTAAATAAAATAAAAATAGTTTGTAAATAAATATAAAAAGATAGGAATAAAATAATATGGTTTTTAAAGGGAATGAGAAATTATTTTATTACCGGAAATGGATATTACTTTATTTAATTATTATTTTTATTCTTATGATTATTATTATTATTGTTACTATTATTATTATTTTATGTCTATCTTAATTATTGTTATTATTATTAGCGTTATTATTATTGTTATTAGTATAAATATTATTATTATTATTATTATTATTATTATTATTATTATTATTATTATTATTATTATTATTATTATTATTATTATTATTATTATATTATTATTATTATTATTATCTATTATTATTATTATTATTATTCTATTTTTATTACCATTATTTTTAATAGTAATGGTTGTATTCTTATTTTTATTATTATTATTATTTTATTTTTATTATCATTATTTTTAGTAGTAATGGTTGTATTATTATTTTTATAATTATTATTATTATTATTATTATTATTATTATTATTATTATTATTATTATTATTATTATTATTATTATTATTATTATTATTATTGTTATTATTATTATTAATATTATTATTATTTATTTCATTACTGAAAATGGATGTTAAGTTTTTACTATAATATATATGCTTTGTTTTATTGCTGGAATTGATATTAATTTATTTTATCTCTGGAACTGGATGTTGAATTAGTTTGTTGTTAGAATTAGACCTTAAATTACATTCTTGCTAGAAAAGGACGTTAACTCTAGTTTGCTAGAGTATAAAGTTTAATCATTTTATTGCTAGAAATGTCAGTCAAATTAGTTCCTAGTTAGGAAAGAACGTTCTTGGGTATCTGTAATGGGGATTTTGCAGATGAGGTATCGATGTACGCGGATGTTGATTAATTTTTTATTTTTTTTTTATCATTATTTTTGAAAAGTTAAAGATGTTTCGCATTTGCGGATGCTGTTAAATGAATATATAAACGAATAATTTATATATTCCATGGCTGAAACGGTAGAGTGATTGACTCACGTGCTTGAGGGCGACCGGTTCGATCACACTTCGGGATCCTAGGTATATACTACCTAGAAAAGTTCCTCTCCTCGAATAGGGCAATGCCCGTGAGATGTGAACTTTTTTAAAAAAAAAAAAAAAATGAAAAATTAAAATTTTTTTTTTTCATTGAATAAAATTAATTTTAAATAATTATAATAAATAATAAATAAATAAATAAATAAATAAAAATAAAAAATTAAAATTTGAAATTTAAAAAATTAAGATTAAAAATAAAACAATATGAATAAATTTACTAAAGAAAAAAACCTATTGTGTAATTTGTTACGTAATTTTGAAAATTTTCTCAAAAATATTTTTATCTTTTTTTTTTAAGAAAAACGTAAACAAAACAATAAATATTTCCAGCTAAAAATAAATAAATAAATTAGATAAAAATTTAAGAGAAAATAAAAATAAAAAAAAATTTTCTGATGTAATGATGCGTTAAAAAAATTAAAAAGCGAAAGTTTTTTAAATTTTTTTTTATTATTTATTTATTTAGTTAGTTATTTATTTATTTATTTTGGTTTATGTTAAAAGTTTTAAAAAAATTAAGATTTATTAACCAATTCTAACAGATTTGTGAGGTTTAATAATTTCAATCAAATTTTTTTTTCACCTCTATTCAGTAATGAGGATAACTTATAAATGCGGAATACGTGTCTCCAACCACAACATCTACAACTTTCGCATCCACATCCGCATCTACATTTGCATCCTCACAATCGTGGCATCCAAAAAAAAAATAAAAAATTCAAGAATCGCATCAACATCTGTTTAGCTGGCATTGTGCCAAGCACCTGCGCCACAAATCATAGTGTAAATAGGACATTCTGTGCCACTACTAGATAAGAATACCCATATTTAATGAACCGAAGCATCTTCATTTGCGTTCACATAAGCATCTACATCTCCTCCTCAATTACTTCTAAATCCTCACAAACAACCACAATATATATATATATATATATATATATATATATATATATATATATATATATATATATATATATATATATATATATATATATATATATATATATATATATATATATATATATATATATATATATATATATATATATATATATATATATATATATATATATATATATATATATATATATATATATATATATATATATATATATATATATATATATATATATATATATATATATATATATATATATATATACAAGCAACTGTAGTCGCAACTAAACCATATGAAAATAAAGTCAGAAATATCAGATCTTATTCATCTTTTAATTAATTAATATTATAAGAATATATATATATATATATATATATATATATATTATATATATATATATATATATATATAATATATATATATATATATATATATATATATATATATATATATATATATATATATATATATATATATATAATATATATAATATATATATTATATATATATATATATATATATATATATATATATATATATATATATATATATATTATATATATATATATATATATGTATAAATTTATATTACTTATAACATTGTATCCAATATACGCTCCAAAGGTTTCATGCCTTTTAAGGCACTAATTTTCAAAACAATCAATAATGCATTATTAATGCATCGAAAAACGGATGAAATATAAGCGTTATTTCCACTTTAAGTGCATACCTTAAATTACCACACATTACAGGTTTAACATCTAAATAATTAGGGCTTTGGCAGCTCTTTAAATGGGAATAACACTTAAAATGGTATATGTGTTTTTATGAGTTAATAACATATAGGTATTGATCGACAAAATAAATGCGATAACACACATAAATCATTGTAAAGTGCATATACAGCACTTCTTTTAGAATGGAGAGCATTGCTACACTGTAAAAATTGTCCTAACGAATCGTTGGGACATGTCAAAATTTCACAACAAATTTTTTCCTGTTATTTTCTTATTAGAAAATAAGTCTATGAAGCGACTTCCTTATGCTTAACATGTCTTTTCTCTATCAAAAATTTTTCTGTGATATTTTTGCCACTTGTCCCAACGATTCGTTAGAGCAGTTTTTGTAGTGTATTTAATATTTCTTAATCTAAATATAGAAGTCAAAGTTAATAGTTCAGTAAGGTTAAAAGGAGAGTGACTGACTTATGGGCCTCAATGTGCTGGTTTGATCCCTCGAATAACTACCTAGAAAGTTACCCCTCCATGAATAGAACAATGCAAGCGAGGAGCAAGAAAAAAAAATTAAAAGATATAAAAGAACACATCTAAAATTCAGATCAAGGAAACTATTTTTCTAAATTTCTAAAATAAAAATAATAATAATAAAAAAAAGTTT
>SEYY01010019.1:107500-112500 GCA_009176605.1 Armadillidium nasatum
ATATATATATATATATATATATATATATATATATTATATATATATATATATATATATATATATATATATATATATATTATATATATATATATATATATATTGAACGAATGCATGTGTGTGTATCTCTGTAAGAACAAATATATATAAGAAATCATCTTACCAGTTTCTCAATTCATCGTAATATCCTGTAAAGAATAATTACATTTACATCGTTTCGCCAAAGAAAGAAATGCAATCAAGTAGAAAATAGAAATATTTAAAAGTCTTTTATTAAAAATTAAAGTCTTAAAAAGGGTAAAAGAAAAGTCAAAGTTATAATGGAGATTAATTTGGTTCATATAAGCTAAAGAGAAAAATAAAAATTAGCATTTTCTTTCACTTTTTCTATCTATTTATCTAAGTTTTTCGCTTCTCCTTCCTTTTCTATCTTTTTTCGTCCTCTCTTTATCTCACTCTTGGTCTCTCCCCCTTTTGTTAGTTTTTGTCTTTCTTCTTTCTTTCTTTTTTATTATTCCCTCCTCTCTTTCTTCTCTCTCTTTCTCTCTCTCTCTCTCTCTCTCTCTCTCTCTTCTCTCTCTCTCTCTCTCTTTCTCTCTCTCTCTTTCTCTCTCTCTCTCTCTCTCTCTCTCTCTCTCTCTTCTCTCTTCTCTCTTTCTCTTTCTAATTTTTTTTTTACTTTTTTTTTATTAATTGGAGTTATTTTTCTTAACGGTTTTCGTTCAGTAATTGAGTATTTTTTTCCTTTACAATTTAATAATACTTATTAATAATTGAAAAATTTATCTTTATCATCAAGAAAATGATGTAATACTTACCAAGGCGGGAAAATCTATTATTATCTATATATATATATATATATATATATATATATATATATATATATATATATATATATATATATATATATATATATATATATATATATATATATATATATATATATATAAATATATATAATATATATATATATATATATATATATATATATATATATATATATATATATATATATATATATATATATATATATATATATATATATATATATATATATATATATATATATATATATATATATATATATATATAATATATATATATATATATATATATATATATATATATATATATATATATATATATATATATATATATATATATATATATATATTATATATATATATATATATATATATATATATATATATATATATATATATATATATATATATATATATATATATATATATATATATATATATATATATATATATATATATATATATATATATATATATAATATATATATATATATACTACACTCCTAATGCACCTATTTCAACCATGTGCATTTGTGAAATTCTACAACCAAGTAACTAGAGACTACAACCTGTTTGACAAAATCTCAATTTGCTTATTTGTTAATTTGTATCCTTCCTTTGTTCACAATAGTTTAATGTACTTAAGTTGTAGTTGATCTTAATTTTGATTTTAATTATTGATAATATTCTTAAAGTGTTACTAATTTGTTAATTTGTGATTATAATTATCTCTTATATTTAATATGATTGTTATTTATTTTACTTCATTTACAGATGATATCGATAACGGGCTTAGGTAGCCCGAAACGTCTATCTTAATAACTGCTAATTAATTATTAATTATATATTGCTTAAGCATGTGTTATTAAAGCATAATAAAATGTTATCTTTCCCTTCATTATTAGCTACGTTATATATATATATATATATATATATATATATATATATATATATATATATATATATATATATATATAGTCCTAGTGTAAAAAATAAGCCCACTTGAAACCCATCAAAGAGTAGAGAAAAGAGTTAAATCACTTTTTTCAATAAGAAACCATGAGAAAACGAAAATGGAAGTGTGTTGGACTACACCAGGACTTTACACTCTATATGTAGAGAAAATGTTACACGACAGTATATATAAGATTAAAATATTAGAACCTTAACTGAAAATATTTAATAAGAATGTGTAAAAAGTTATTCAGATTTCACTCCTCAAAGGAAGGCGCTTGGAAGCTAAAAAAATGAGGAATTCAGTAGAAATATTTTAATTATAATACGATAAAATATCTTCAGGAAGAAAATAATTTCAGGAAGAGAGGAAAAAACTTAGGAAGATAACAAAGGACGAATACAACTCTCATTTTTTTCTGTAAGAGTTCTGTAATGGTTCCACCTAAAACATGTCACTAAATCTTCATTCATATAAAGGCTAGCGACACCTCATTACGGATCACCCAAATAGGCTAAAGCTTTTTTTGTTATGATAATATATATATATATATATATATATATATATATATATATATATATATATATATATATATATATATATATATATTATTATTATTATTATATTATATATAATCTTACAGAAACGCTGATACTCTATTTTGTGTATGAAGATTAATTAGTTAAAGGCAGCAGGATCATGATAATAATAATAATGATAAAAATAATAATAGTAATAATGGTAACCATAATAATAACAACAAAAACAATAATAATAATAATAATAATAATAATAATAATAATAATAATAATGGTAACAATAATAATAACTAATTATAATAATAAAAAAGCAATAATTGTAATGAAAAAATAATAAAAAATACAACAAATAATAATAATAATAATAATAATAATAATAATAATAATAATAATAATAATAATAATAATAATAATAATAATAATAATAATAATAATAATAATAATAATAATAATAATAATAATAATAATAATAATAATAATAATAATAATAATAATAAAATAATACCATTATCTGTTATCACTATTATTATTATTATTATTATCATTATTATTATTATTATTATTATTATTATTATTATTATTATTATTATTATTATGATTAACGATATTATTATTACTACACATTTTTGATATGGAATATAACATTTCTATAACAATGATGTTGTTCTATTGCAATAAAGAAACATCTTTTTTTTCATTTTTACTTTCTTTAGTTCTACTTTTTAATACAATCTTTTTTTTAAAATCAGAAATGAAAAAAAAAAAAAAATATTTCCATTAATTAAAATTAATTTAAATATATAATTAATTTTTTATTGATATAAAAATTTCCTTTAATATGAATGAATTGTTAAATATGTTATTAATTTATTTATATTCTCATTCATGAAAAACTTTCTCTCTCTCTCTCTCTCTTTTTTTTTTTTTTTTTATTACACACACAAGTATGTAAGTATGTAAGAAATCTATTTTTCTTTATTTCAATATTATTAATATCGTAAAACAATAATATCATCTTAAATAGTTTCTTAAGAACATCATATATATATATATATATATATATATATATATATATATATATATATATATATATATATATATATATATATATATATATATATATATATATATATATATATATATATATATATATATATATATATATATATATATATATATATATATATATATATATATATATATAATATAAAAAAAATTGTTTTACATTTTTTTTTAAAATAAAACACTAAGAAAAATAAGTAAATATTAGGTGAAAAATGAAAAAAATTTTCTCATGAATTTCCCCTATTATATCTCATTTAAAAATAATAATGTAATAATAATAATAATAATAATAATAATAATAATAATAATAATAATAATAATAATAGAAATTACTACTACTAATAATAATAATGATAATAACATGAGTTAAATATTTTTTTTTCATATTTTCATTGTTTTCAGAAAATGGGGCAACATGTGTGTGTGTGTGTGTGTGTGTGTGTGTGTGTGTGTGTGTGTGCGTGCGTGCGCTTGAGTGTTATTACATTTATCCTTGTCAATCTTGAAAGGAAAGTTTACCAGAAAGTAAGAAGCTATAAAAAAAAGGAAAATAAACTGTCTGTAACTTTATTATTATTATTATTATTATTATTATTATTATTATTATTATTATTATTATTATTATTATTATTATTATTATTATTATTATTATTATTATTATTATTATTATTAGCAGTAGTAGTAGTAGCACTATTATTATAATTAATACAATTATTATGATTTTCATCATTATTATTATTATTGTTATAATTATTATTATATTATATTAAATATTATTAATAAAATTATTATATTATTATTATTATAAATTAGTATTATTTATTTTAATTATTATCATTATTATTATTGTCATTATCATTATTAGTATTATTACTATTTTTATTATTGTCATTATCATCATTATTATTACTATTATTATTATTATTATTATTATTATTATTATTATTATTATTATTATTATTATTATTATTATTATTATTTTTGCTATTTATATTATTGCTATTATCGAAATTTTTATTTTATAGTTATTATTATTAGTATTGTTATTATTATTTTATTATTTTCATGATTTTTATTGTTATCATTATTATTATTATCATTATGATTATTATTACTATTATTATTATTATTATTAATATTATTATTATTATCATTATTATTTATACCCTTATTATTTAAATTATTATTATTTATGCCTATTATTACTTATACTATTATTATTATTATTATTATTATTATTATTATTATTATTATTATTATTATTATTATTATTATTATTATTATTTTTTATTATTATCATTATCTTTATTATTATTTTTATTATCATTCTTATTTTAAATAAGCGTGATACTAATTTCCATATTTAAGTTATTTATATTGTAGAAAAACTAAATAAATGCTATGGTCTGATTGAACGAATACATGCAAGTTATTCATTACCTTGATGTGACAAAAATTTTAGCTTATTAAAAAATATTTTTTTGATTCTTTGTCATTCGGGGAATCTCTTTACGCTTGAGTGTATGTACGCATCTTCGAATACGTTCATGTGTGTGTATAACTGTATATATATTGTATGAACGTATTGAAAATTACAGTGAGATTTTTGGAAGAGATAAT
>SEYY01010019.1:135000-137500 GCA_009176605.1 Armadillidium nasatum
TCCTAAAGGCAGTGTGGCCCATCCAGTGAGGAAGGTCCAAGGGGTTAAAAAAAAGTTAAATATATATATATATATATATATATATTTTTTTTTTACAAAACGCCACCACTCACGGGCAGAGCCCTTTTCAAGGAGGGGGCACACACACAAGGACAAAACTCACACAAACACACACACCTAACGCACAGCCCTCAGGTGGGCGCAGACGGAAGACTTGAAGAGTGGTAGATTAAATACAGTTGGAAAAATAGAAGATGGTAGAGAATTCCACAGAATAGAGGTGGCTGGAAAGAAGGAGGTACCACAACGGGCTAGCCTGGGATTCCCTACGTCCACACAAAATTGGTGCGAAAGCAGGGCGCCCCTCGTGCAACGAGGACGACGCAACGGTGGAGGAATGCGAGAGGCCAATTCCCTCGAGCACCTGCCATTGTAGTACCTGTAGAAAAGAGATAGCGCGCCAACGTCACGTCGCAGAGACAGAGGGTCAAGAGAGTTTGAAAGTAGGGGACAGTTTATTAATCTCATAACTTTTGACTCAACCCTATCCAGAAGAGAGGAGGAGCCAGAACCCCCCCAAATGTGAGAACAGTACTCCATACAAGGGCGAATAAGACCCTTATATATCTGGAGTAACTGCTCAGAAGAAAAAAACTCTCGCAACCTGAACAGAACTCCCAGCTTCTTAGAGGCAGCTTTAGCAAGCATTGTGATATGTGGTTTCCAAGACAGTTTGTTGTTTATGTTTAGACCAAGAATCTTAATGTTATTTACAGGTGAGACGGGAGAGCCATCGAAGAGGATAGGAAAGTTGGGAGGTGTTTTTGAGAGGGAGATGTAAAGAAGTTGAGTTTTTAAAGAGTTGAATTTCACAAGGTTGCTGTGACCCCACCGGGAAATTCCATCCAGATCGGCAAGAATAGAATCGGAAAGTTGAAGACGAGAAGCAAGTCTAGAAGCAAAAGAGGGAGCAGATTTGAAATGAGTAGAAGAATGTAGAGTTAAATCATCAGCATAAGAGTGAACAGAGTTAGAAGTGCAGTGGAGAAGATCGTTAATGAAAAGTAAGAATAAGGTTGGAGATAAAACAGAACCCTGAGGAACACCACAGTTGACAGAAAAGGAGGAAGAGGTCGCTCCATCTACAACTGCCGAAATGGAACGATCTGAGAGAAAACTAGACAAGAGTAAGCCAAGAGAAGGAGGAAACCCAAAGGAAGGGAGCTTAGAGAGTAGTGACGCATGCCATATATATATATATATATATATATATATATATATATATATATATATATATATATATATATATATATATATATATATATATATATATATATATACTGCATATTATAAATTGAGTTGCTTATTTTAAGCTTAATTTTTATTACAAATAGGATAGCAAATACTATGTGCAAAAGCATAACTAATTGGGTCACATCATGAAGCAAATAAATGATGTGACCCAATTAGAATGCTTTTGCACATAGTATTTGCTATCCTATTTGTAATTTATATATATATATATATATATATATATATATATATATATATATATATATATATATATATATATATATATATATATATATATATATATTTTTTTTTTTTTTTTTTTTTTTTTTTTTTTTTTCATTTATTTTATTTTATTTTAATTTATTTATTTAATCGAAAAAAAAAATAAAATTAAGAGTAAAAATATTTTTATTGAAAACGGAAGCAAAATTTTTGATTGATTATGATTTTTTTATTGTATTTATCATCTATTTATTTAACTTAAAAACTCAAACACTTTATATAAAATTTATTTATTTAAAGCATTATATATATATATATATATATATATATATATATATATATATATATATATATATATATATATATATATATATATATATATATATATATATATATATATATATATATATTGAGTGATGGCATCCGCATCCGCATCAGCATACGTATCCTCAAAAGCAGGGCATCGTTATAAAAATAAACATCCGCATCCGCATCCTTATCCATATCAACTGAGCATCCTCATAAAAATTAGCATCCGCATTCTCATCTACACTTGCGAAAATTCTACACCCGTATCCGCAAATATGAAATTATGACATCCGATCCATCACTAAATTTTATATATATATATATATATATATATATATATATATTATATATATATATATATATATATATATATATATATATATATATATATATATATATATATATATATATATATATATATATATTATATATATATATATATATATATATATATATATATATATATATATATATATATATATATATATATATATATATATATATATATATATATATATATATATATATATATATATATATATATATATATATAATATATATATATATACGTTAAGACTAAAGGTTTCCATATACTCATTTAATACATTGCGAATGTTTCAAACCTTATCTCGGTCCGTCTTCAGCACAAACTAAATTTTAGAAATTTCTTTTTTAA
>SEYY01010019.1:145000-147377 GCA_009176605.1 Armadillidium nasatum
AAGATCATTAATGAAAATTAGAAAAGAGTTGGAGAAAGGACAGATCCTTGAGGAACACCACTATTTATAGATTTATAGGATGAACGGTGGCCGTCTACAACAGCTGCTATAGAACGACCAGGAAAGGAAATTAGAGAGAAGGTCACAGAGAGAAGGATAGATTCCGAAAGAGGGAAGTTTGGAAATCAAAGCTTTGTGCCAGACTCTATCGAAAGCTTTCGATATGTCCAGCGCCACAGCAAAAGATTCACCGAAATACCGAAGAGCGGAGGACCAAGAGTCAGAGAGAAGGGAAAGAAGATAACCAGTAGAACGTTCTTTACGAAAGCCATACTGGCGATCAGAGATAAGATTAGAAGAATTGAGATGTTTCCAAATCTTCCTGTTAAGGATAGATTCGAAAACTTTAGAAAGAACGGAGGTTAAAGAAATAGGACGGTAGTTAGAGGGTTCAGAAGGGGCCCCTTCTTCGGCACAGGTTGAATGAGCGCACGTTTCCAGCAAGAAGGGAAGGTCGAAGTAGAAAGGCAAAGACGAAATAGTTTACCAAGGCAGGGTGCAAGCTCGGATGCACAAGTTTTGAGAACCACAGGAGGAATACCATCAGGACCATACGCCTTCTTAGTGTTAAGCTCAGAGAGAGCAGAAATGACATCTTTAGAAGAAATTACAAAGTTAGGCATAAATGAGTTGGAGGGGGTTGAAGGAGGAGGAATAGCTCCGGAATCGTCTAAGGTAGAATTAGAGGCAAAAGTTTGAGCGAAGAGTTCAGCTTTAGTAGAAGGTAAAATGGCAGTTGTGCCATCAGAAGAGACTAGAGGAGGGAAAGAGGAAGAAGCAAAGTTAGAGTTGACATTTTTTGCAAAATGCCAGAAAGGGCGAGAGGAAGAGGAACCAGAAAGATTATTGCATTTGCGGCGGAGAAAAGAGTTTTTGGTATCTCGAAGAATAGATTTTGTACGATTCCGGGATGAAATATAAGTTGCATGAGTTTCAGGAGTTTGAAGACGACGGTAATCTCTGAAGGCAGCATCCCTGCGGCGGATAGCGCGAGAACAAGCAGAGTTAAACCAAGGTTTGTTAGGTTTAGTAGAAGGGAAAGAATATGAATATACGCCTCCATGTCAGAGAGAATCACCTCGGTTATACGCTCAGCACACTCCGAGGGACCCCTCCACGAAAGCAATAATCATTCCATGGGAAATCAGAGAAGTTACAACCGCAAGTCAGACCAGTTAGTGGCACCGAAATGCCACAGACGTCTCCTCGCTGAAGGCGGGGGCCGTTCTTGCGGAAGACTTGAAGAGACAGAACAAGATACGGAGATAAGAAGGTGATCGGATGAACCCAGAGGAGGAAAGAGTTTAACAGTATAAGGAGAAGGATTAGAGGTAAGAAAAGATCAAGTATGTTGGGTTCATCACCAAGGCGATCAGGGATACGGGTAGGGAGTTGCACCAACTGCCAAGGTTGTTCTGGATAGAAATTGTGGCGAGTTCACCGCTGGATCATGAGAACTAGAGGAAACCATTGGCGGTGGTGAACATTGAAATCACTAAAAGATGATTTCAGAGAAAGGAGAAGTAGGATAGAATGTGCTCTATTTTGGAGTTTAAATAGTCGAAGAATTTTTTATAGTCAGTAGAATTAGGAGATAAATAGACAGAACAAATAAATTTAGTAGTAGAATTGCAAGAGAGCTTAAGCCATAAGGTAGAAAATTCATGAGACTCCAAATCAGAGACACGAGAGCAAATAACATCGTTGCGCACATATGCGCAACAACCGCCTTTGGCTAAAAATGAGGATAGAACAGTGGTGGTAAAGAATAAGTTTGCTGTCAGCACACTCAAGCACCTGAGTTTCGGTTAGAAATAAGAGATGAGGTTTAGAAGAAGAGAGATGGTGTTCGACAAAGGGGAAATTAAAAAAACCGCGAATGTTGCAGAATAATGAAAAGAACCGTGTATGGGCAAGCCGGATGCCGGGTCATGGCGGCACCATCCCCATCATCGGAGGCCGCCAACTCCCAAGTGATGATGGGGTGAGGGGTGGAGGTTGAGGGGCATTCTTTGGATGCCGCCCCCTAAGCATCTCCGAGGAGCTGTTATTTCGCCATTTTTTTTTTTGTTTTAGGTAATTTAAGAGTAAGTGCATGTAAAATGTGGGAACATGTGAAGAATTGGGGTGGAGAGGTATTTGGAGCATAGACACTCCAGTGTGAGGAGGGGTACGCTAGAGACCCCCTGAGAAGATGAAACGCGAAAGGAACGAACCAAGGGCAACGGAGTGAAACGGAATAGTCACCCATCCTATCACCGTGGGTTATCCCAATGGGGGGTACTTGCATCGTCGGACGGCTACGTCCTCCCCTATA
>SEYY01010020.1:0-7500 GCA_009176605.1 Armadillidium nasatum
ATTTTTTTTTAACCGTAATAGACTCGGAAAAACGCTAGAAAGGGACTTTTCTTACCGGTAAAAAATCTATATACACTGAAAGTTTCAGCAGAATCAGCTGAAAATAAAAAAAAGAATTTTTTTTTTTTTTTTTTGTATAATTTGCCATTTTAACCCCGGCCGGCAACCCCGGTTTTCCCTGATTTTTAGCCGGGGCCGGGGTCAGTAAAAATGGCCGGGGTTGGCCGGGGCCGGGGCCCCGGTCGGTTCCTAGCTGTACTTCTAGTATTCCTTCCCTCACTCTCTCTTTCTACCACTGGTAGAAGTTTATAGATTACTAGGTTTCTTCTCAAGGTGAACTACCTTTCCAATATTGTCTGGTATTGGCGAGTTTTATAATTCTTGTGAAAGAAAATCACATTAATATTGTGAAAACAAAAACATTAAAATCGATCACATGTGGCATGGTACAATATCTTTGACTGTGTTCAAATTTCAAGAAAAATTCTAGTTCTGGTTCAAAATTCTTTGAAAAATTTGTGGATTCCAAGTTTTTTTAAGTTTTCAGGTTTGAATTATGTAATGAACAAACATTATAAAAGCATCAAACTCAGCAAAGTTTATTTTTCAGTTATTAGTCCAGTGACAGGAATATTTAAGAGCTTTATAAAGCTGAAATTTACAAGCCATTCAAAATCTCAAAATATTCAAAATTTAATGAGATTTAATTTACCCTAAAATGATTAAAAAATAATAAATGATTGAGAATAATATTAAAAATAGGTGAAACAAACAGCACAATACCTGAAAAAGAACTGCCAATCGTAAACTTCCTTTTTCTATATTAGATTTACAAAACCTACAGGAAGAACGGCTACTCTTGGAATATTCAGCTGAATAATTAAAAGCGTTCTCCCCCATTAGACCTAAAATAATCAATATATATATATATATATATATATATATATATATATATATATATATATATATATATATATATATATATATATATATATATATATATATATATTATAGTCTTGTTATCCAGCCTTTTATAAGTATATAATTTGTTTATCCAGCCAGATAGTATTACTATCCAGCTGGATATCCAGTACAAATAAAATTCTTAATTATAAGAAAAAAATTTCAAATTATAAAATATATATACAGTATATATGTCATATTTTTCTACTTAGTTCTATGTAACTATTTTTGGCTCTATGTTAAATTAATATAGATAAATTTTCAAAAATTTATTAACTTGTCCATATAACTACAAACTTGAAATGAAATATTATTTTTTTTGCAAAAATTAAATGAAATAAAAATAATAAATTAAAAATAATATATATATATATAATATATTATATATATATATATATATATATATATATATATATATATATATATATATTATATATATTATATATATAAATACACAGGGGTTGAACAAATACATGGAAACAATAGATATAAAGAGTGAATAAAAATGACAGACGAACTCAGAATAGAAGATTCTCCAAGGGTTTGCATTAAAATAATAAATATATATAATATATATAATATAATTAAAAATAATATATATATATATATATATATATATATATATATATATATATATATATATATATATATATATATATATATATATATATATATATAGTAAATACACAGGGGTTGAACAAATACATGGAAACAATAGATATAAAGAGTGAATAAAAATGACAGACGAACTCAGAATAGAAGATTCTCCAAGGGTTTGCATGCGTCATGTATGATAGAAAACCTATAATATCTGTAGGAAGTTGTCAGTTTCTCCGTTTTCAATATTCTATGCTGGTACCTGTAAGGTATGCCCAAGCTTGCAGAGTTCCAAAGAGGAAAAATTGTTGGTTCCCAGATGCAGTATCCATATATATGGTCATATATTATGCTTACAGAAAACAATTTGATAAACACTAATGTGAATATAATCAAAATTGAGTAACAGAAAGATAAGCATTGCAAAGGTCTGTGACAAAAAATGAGAACAACAGCTGCAAAGGTTACTTCTAAGCTGAATACCAGTCTTGCAAATCCTTTAAGATTCTTGATAATGCACTGGGAAACTGCCCAATTTGCCAGTATGTTGAACCAGCTATAATAATAGCATACCAATATTGAGTCAAAATTTGAAAAAAATTGAGGTATAAAAGTTTTGAACAAAGAATAATCAAAACTAAACTTTAAGGTCAATTTTTTATTTGACCTTTGACAAAAATATACATAGAATAAATGTGTTTAAGCTATTTAAGACCTTTAAAATAGGGTATAAATGAGCTTTTTATCTGTTATAGTAACTGAGAAATTACATTTTATCAATTGGCACTTCAAAAAAAATTGACCTTTGGAAAAAAATTCAGAATGTTATATCTCTGACACTAACCAAGTTAGTGACCTGAAATTAATACCATTTATACTGTCTCATCAAGGGCTACAAACCATCCAAATTTGAATATGATTTATGAGTCACTGTCAGACTATTTATGGATTTCAAATGGAATGACCCATATATATATATATATATATATATATATATATATATATATATATATATATATATATATATATATATATATATATATATATATATATATATATATATATATATATATATATATTCTTAATAGTTTTTTTAAATGAATTTTTCTAAAAGATATATTAAAAATCCAAATTTAGCCAAAATAAGTAATAAAATTTTTAAGAATATATACTTCATGCTACTGAAACTGGTAATTAAATAATAATAATAATAATAATAATAATAATAATAATAATAATAATAATAATAATAATAATAATAATAAAACGCATTGTCTGGGGATACAGGGGGTAAAGCCTTGAAAAACAAATGTTCCTCTGCTATGTATATATCATGTCTACATTACGCCCATGCCTAGTAAGAGATAAAGATTTTATCATATTCAATTTGAATATCAAATAAAACTTTGTTAAATTACGGGCAACTCACCTGATCTTAGGAATTACCAAGGTTTCTAATCCAAGTTAAAAAGTTTCATAAACATTGAAGAATGCTGGAATGAATTGAATGTTGACAATGAAATAAAATACCCTAATTTTCCTATTCATATGTATGCTTAAGTAAAATCCACTTTAGTACAATGATACGAGGAAGGAAATAAAAATAACAATGTACTTATAAATAACAAATCATTTGGATAGTTAGTCTTTGAATAAATTTAATCACAAATTATGTTCAAATTCCGGATAAAAACATACCACATTACACTCCAAAGATACGAATATCAGCTGATGAAGTATGTACCCATTTATATAGGCAGGGTTGCTAGATAATTTAAAAAAATGTAGCAAGATGAATTCCAAAATGTAGCAAAATTAAAACAAAATAGCACAAAGTATTAACCAAAGTTTATCGTAAAATGGAAAACTTTGGTATATACAAAGTTTACAATATCGTTACCTTTGGTATATATATATATATATATATATATATATATATATATATATATATATATATATATATATATATATATATATATATATATATATATATATATATATATATATATATATATATATATATATATATATATATATATATATATATATATATATATATATATATATATATATATATATATATTATATGAATATTAATTATTTTATGTAAATTAAATATTTACTTATTTTATTAATTTTGTTTAAATCACGAAAACAAAATATCCATTTGAATGACAGCATTCTATGTGACAGACTTTGCATGTGATAAGTATATTTTATTAAATTAGTCAACGCCCTTCTAAGAAAATTATTTCCTATTAAATTTTTTTTAGTAGAAACTTGGAATTGTGTTTAGATGAATGGGCCCAGCATGTTTCTGACGGAGAGAAAACTTACTCGGAAGATATTTTCTTTAGCGCATTTTAGACTCTAATGATTTTGATCAAGTTTGTTAGGTCTTTTGTATGTGCTATAACTAATTAACATTTATAATTTTAACAATTTCCTTTCCGAGTCTAGAATTTCTAATAAAAACCTACTTGAGAGGTTAAATTAGTAAACCTGAATTTGATTATTATATAAATAAATGATCCGCTATAAAAACTCTAAATCTTGTAGTGGACAATAAGTGATCCAACTTTTATCATGCAAATTGGTCTATTATTTTCTTCTTTTCCTTACTTGTGGAATGACGACAGAACGTTTACATTTTTTGTTTTTGCTACAATTAAAATGTTTATTTTAATGAATTTTTATTTTTTATATATGAAGGAGAGGTTTATTATTTTGTTACAAGTAAAATAAAGGTTTTTAGTTATTATCCTTATTTTATTTCTATCTATAATGGAGTATTTCTTAAAATTTATTTTTAATATTTCCAAATTTCCACCAGAGAAAGGAGCGAATTGGGATCATTGTCAGATTAAAGGCCGACATATTCCGAAACACGGTGTTTGAAGGTGTTTAAGTTATAGAAAATTGGGAAAATAGATGAAGGAAGTGTGTTCCAGACTTTATCAGTAGAATACATGTGAGATTGAGCATAGTGGTTAAGTCTGGGGGTCAGAGAAAGGAGGAGACAGTGTAGAAAAATGTATCACACTAGCTCTTCTCAAAGGAGGAGGTATGCGACGAGAAAGTTCAGAAGAGCAGTGTCAGTTGTAATAGCGATAGTGCAGAGAAAGTGACGAAACAATTCGACTGGCAGAAAGAGATTGGAGAGAATTCTTGAGAGTAGGAGAATTGATAAGACGAAAAGCCCTAGACTCCACCTTTCTTAGAAGAGCTGTATGAGTGGAACTACCCCAGATGTGTGAGGCGTACTCCATACAGGGACGAACAACACCCCTATAAAGAGCAAGAAACTGGGGTAGTGTGAAGAAGTTCTGAAGGCGCCTCAGAACACCCAACCTCTTTAAAGAAGCTTGTTTAGAAAGAAGTAATGTGATCTTTCCAAGAAAGATCACTAGAAAAAGAAATACCAAGAATATTAAGGAGAGATGAAAGTTTGAGTTGTGTGTTTTCGAAGAAGATATCCACTTAGTGGAAGAATTGAGTTTTTTTGAGGCACTGAAATACGAGATAGATCTGAGGTTAGTTGCTCCAAGGCTACCCTCTTTGCGTCTATTAACTGCTGTTGTTACAAGTAACAAATAATGTTGTTGCATTACTATTTCATAGTGAAAAGAGTAATAAAGGATGGAGTCATCTCCATAGGAGAGGATAGTAGATGAAGTAATAGAGAGAAGGTTATTAATGAAAAGTAGAAAAGTGTTGGGGATAGGACAGATCCATGAGGAACACAATTATCAACAGCATCTATAGAACGACCAGAAAGGAAATCAGAGAAAAGGGTAGATTTCGAAAGAGGTAAGTTTGGAAATCAAAGCTTTGTGTCAGACTCTATCGAAAACTTTCATATGTCCAGTGCTACAGCAAGAGATTCACCGATATGCCGAAGAATGGATGACCAAGAGTTTCTTACGAAAGCCATATTGGTGATCGGAGATAAGATTAGAAGAATTGAGATGTTTCCAAATCTTCCTGTGAAGAATAGATTCGAAAACTTTAGAAAGAAAGTAGGTTAAAGTTATTAGACGGTATTTGGAGGGTTGAGAGGGGATTCCCCCTTTTTCGGCATAGGTTGAATGAGCGCTCGTTTCCATCAAGAAGGGAAAGGTTGAAGTAGAAAGACATAGACGAAATGTCATATTTTGTCATTTTCGGATGCAGAAATGGAACTTTCGTCAGGTGCGGATGCGAATATATATAATTTTGGGGAATGTGGATGTTAATTTTGATGAGGATGCTCCTCGGATGCGATGCCAATACTAATATATATATATATATATATATATATATATATATATATATATTATATATATATATATATATATATATAATATATATATATATATATATATATATATATATATATATATATATATATATATATATATATATATATATATATATATATTTATTTATTTTTTTTTTTTTTTTTTTATTAAAATATGAAATTAAAAATACGTGTTTTTTAACCAACCAAGAAAATAAAGTAACCCACAAACCAAATAGATTAGAAATTAGAAAATTATAAAGGTAAGAGATTTTTTTTTTTTAAATTCATATTTTAATATAAAAAAAACATACAGTTCTACATTTAGACAAATTTTTCTTTTAAGGCAATGTTTATAACGAGCAAATTTGAAGTAAAAGTTGCTAGAAAAATTGCCAGATTCGCAAGAAAAGTTCAAGGTCCGCATCACGAAAATTTAGCAGAGAAAATATAAGGAATTGAATTTTTGATAATATTTATTTCCGTATTTATAAAGAAATTTGCATTATCTTTATTTTTCACGAATTCACGGTACTTTTTCTTATTTTTACTAAATGGTAAAAAGACAATAAAACTTTAAAATATTCTGAAATTTATAAACAGAAAACAACACTAAATTTATAATTAGTTATGCCTTCTTAGAGCGTCATCTTTTAATGAAATCAATAAGCATATAAAATATAAATAACTAACTCGAGAATATATATATATATATATATATATATATATATATATATATATATATATATATATATATATATATATATATATATATATATATATATATATATATATATAATATATATTATAAAAATATATAATTTAAAAATATAATAAATATATAATATTATATATATATATATATATATATATATTATATATATATATATATATATATATATATATATATATATATATATATATATATATATATATATATATATATATATATATATATATATATATTAGGAACTTAGAATTTAAAAAAAAAAAAATACTGTAAAATATGAATTTTGGCTAAATTATTCTTCTGGTATTCTGATTTTTAATTTTAATGCCATGCATCTTTTGGGTGCTAAAATAGAATAATGCTTTTAAAAATATGAATGTAATTTTATTTTTTTAATTTATTGTCAACTTCACAATTTCTTTTCATTTATTTTACATTTAAAATAACCTTTATCCTATTTATTTTTTATTTATAAAAAAAATTAATCTTCCTCTATGTTGTAATGACTCCAAACATCAATCCATTCTTTTCATAATGCACCAGAATCTATTCGGTCTTCACTTAAAGCCTATGGTTTTAGGTGACCGAAATGAATACTGCGTATAAAATTGCATTATTGTTTGTTTCATTGTCTTAAGTAACAAATAGGGCAATAATTGTTCTCATACTTTTACATAAAATCTTAATCACAATAAACGAAATGGCAAGTCTATTTTTAGGTTAATTACGTCAGTTATCAAAATAGACTTCCTTTATGAGGAGGCACATCTTTAAATATATATATATATATATATATATATATATATATATATATATATATATATATATATATATATATATATATATATATATATATATATATATATATATATATATATATATATATATATATATATATATATATATATATATATATATATATATATATTAC
>SEYY01010020.1:12500-52500 GCA_009176605.1 Armadillidium nasatum
GATATACTTTCCTATCTCACATATCTATGGTCTTCTGCCCTTAGGGATTTCGGGGAGTCTTGTGTGGTGGCGCTTGACATATCCAAGGCTTTCGACCGGGTATGGCATGCGTCGCTGTACTCCAAGCTCCCTTCCTATGGGTTTTCTCCTTCCCTTTGCTTACCCTTGTCTAGTTTTCTCCCAGATCATTCCATTTTGGCCTTTGTAGATGGAGCGACCTCTTCCTCCTTTTCTGTCAACTGTGGTGTTCCTCAGGGTTCTGTTTTATCTCCAACCTTATTCTTACTTCTCATTAAAGATCTTCTCAACTGCACTTCTAACTCTGTTCACTCTTATGCTGATGACTCAACTCTACATTCTTCTACTCATTTCAAATCTGCTCCCTCTTTTGCTTCTAGAGTTGCTTCTCGTCTTCAACTTTCCGATTATATTCTTGCCGATCTGGATGGGATTTCCCGGTGGGGTCATAGCAACCTTGTGAAATTCAACTTTTTAAAAACTCAACTTCTTCACATCTCCCTCTCAAAAACACATCCTAACTTTCCTATCCTCTTCGATGGCTCTCAAATCTCACCTGTAAATAACATTAACATTCTTGGTCTAAGCATAAACAACAAACTGTCTTGGAAACCACATGTCATAATGGTTACTAAAGCTGCTTCTAAGAAGCTGAGAGTTTTGTTCAGATTGCGAGTATTTTTTTCTTCTGAGCAGTTACTTCAAATATATAAGGGTCTTATTCGCCCTTGTATGGAGTACTGTTCTCACATTTGGGGGAAGGCTCCGGCTCCTCCTCTCTTCTGGATAGGGTTGAGTCAAAAGCTAAAAGATTAATAAACTGTCCCCTACTTTCAAATTCTCTTGACCCTCTATCTCTGCGACGTGACGTTGGCGCGCTATCTCTTTTCTATAGGTACTACAATGGCAGGTGCTCGAGGGAATTGGCCTCTCATTCCTGCATCGTTGCGTCGTCCTCGTTGCACAAGGGATGCCCTGCTTTCACACCAATTTTGTGTGGACGTAGGAAACCCCAGGCTAGCCCGTTGTGGTGCCTCCTTCTTTCTACGATCTCTATTCTGTGGAATTCTTTACCACCATCTATTTTTCCTCCTGCATTTAATCTTCCACTCATTAAGGCTTACGTCTGTGCCCACCTGAGGGTTGTGCGTTAGATGTGTGTTTAAACGAGTGTTCTCCCTATGTGTGTGCCCTTCCTTGAAAAGGGCTCTGCCCGTGAGTGGTGGCGTTCTGTAAAAAAAAAAATGTCTTAGAAACCTTACATCACAATGGTTGCTAGGTAGGCCTGAAAGAAGCTAGGAGTTCTGTTTAGGCTGTGAGAATTTTTTCCTTCTTCGCAGTTGTTCCAATTATACAAGGACCTCATCCGCCCTTGTATGGAGTACTGCTCTCATATCTGAGGTGGCTTAGGTTTCACTCGTCTTTTGAATATGGTTGTGTCAAAGGCTAAAAGACTTATAAACTGTTCCGCTCTTACAAATTCAGTAGACCCTTTATCTATGCGACGTGACGTTATTGCCCTGTCTCTTTTTTATAGGTACTACAGCGGCAAATGATTGAAGGAGCTGTCCACTTGCATACCTTCACCTTTATGGCGTCCTCGTAGCACAAGGGGTGCAATGTCTGCACATAATTTTGTGTAGTCATAGGCAACTCTAAGCTTGTCCGCTGTGGTACCTCCTTCTTTCCAGCCACCTCTGTTTTATGGAATTCTCTCCCATCTTCTGTGTTTCCTGCTTAATTTAATCTCCATTCTTTTAAAGCCCAAGTCTGTGCTCCCCTACGAAATGTGCGTTAAGTGGGCTTGTGAGTTGTTTTATGTTTTCTATTGCTCTAACACCTCCTTGAATAGGGCTCTGCCCGTGGGCGGTGTTGATGTGTAATATATATATATATATATATATATATATATATATATATATATATATATATATATATATATATATATATATATATATATATATATATATATATATATATATATATATATATATATATATATATATATATATATATATATATATATATATCATCAATCATCAATTGAGACTCTAAAACATTAATAAAAACCATATTTCTTCGAGTATATATATTTTTCCTTTCGCATCGCACTGCACCGCAACGCACTGAGTTGCTGAAATTATGATGCGAACAGCACCGCACCGCACTAAAATGACCGCACTACGTACCTCACCTGATGCGTTTGCCAACCCTAGTTTTGCTATAGAATGTAATTAAAGTAGATCAGCTTGGGGTTATTCAAGGATGTAAGTTGGAAAAGGGCAGTCCATGAAATGTGAAATATAATATGATGTATGTTTACTGTATTTCAATGTTATGCTAGATAATAGATGGTTAGATTTGTCTAGGTTAGTTGAGTTTACTTCTAGAAGAGAGGTTACATTTGTAAGGTGTACATTATTGATATGACTGTTTAGGCCAATTGAAGTTAACTTGCTAGGTGTGTATCTGTTGATTTTGGCTAGGTTAAGTATGGTTAGGAGTGGTATGATTAGATAATATTAGGATGAAAGTGAAAATGCATAAAAATGTGTGTTTCTGGAAACATGAGATAGAGATGTCAATCATGTGATGCCGAGTTTTGTATATTATTTGTATGTTTTGCGAAACATGTCGAAACAATATTTATTTGTACATACCTACACTTTCATGTTGAAATATATAAATCCCCATCAAAATTATTGGAATATTAGTGTAATCATATCCTTTGAAAGTGATGTATGCTCGTATTCAATGCAACACTTTATTTATAATGGCGAATTTCCTGTGGTTATATAAGTGCAGATAATCGATTAACTTAAAAATACTTAAAATAGTTAATAATGATAAAAAATACAAATCGATACAGAAAAACATGAAAATAACTGTATTTTCGTATTTAATATGAAATATTTGCATCGTTTTTGAATGTTAGGTAATGATTGGTTATCTTAGGTTACGTCAGAAATGCATAATTTGCCTGGTGTGTTTCTATTAATGATTAGGTTATTTTGATAAACATGAAATAATAATAATAATAATAATAATAATAATAATAATAATAATAATAATAATAATAATAATAATAATAATAATAATAATAATAATAATAATAATAATAACAATAACAATAACAATAACAATAATAATAATAATAATAATAATAATAATAATAATAATAATAATAATAATAATAATAATAATGTCAGACTTCGGTTTGAACCACTTAAATATTTCAAAAACTACTGAACGTATGTAAAAAAGGATTATATTTTTGGAATCCTTGTCGAAATTTAGGTAAGAAAAATGTAAAATATTTTTAAAAAAATAAAAAAAAAATAAAATTTTTTGTACGATATTTGAGGAAAAGTAGGTCCTTATTATTTTTATTATTAGCAGGTTCTTTTTTTAAACGAACTCTTTTCGACTTATTTAACCTGACGACCGAAGATTGCCGTGGGATTGTGGCCTTACCGATAGCTTGTTTGTTGCCGTAGAATCGTAGCCTACTGCCATATTACACCAAATATATATATATTTTACATTTTTGTTACAATTTTCTACGCACTCGCGAAATTAAAGCAACTTTAAAATCTCGGAATTTGACTCATAAAAAGATGCTGCCAGACGTGCGCTGCCAAACTTACGATGTCGTCCATTTTTCTTAAAAACTATGAATTTCGTTGTTATTAAAATAAATGTTTTTTTTTTTTTAATTCCCAATTTTTCCTTATCAAATTTCTTCAAGGATTCTAAAAAATATAATCCTTTTTTACGTTCGTTCAGTAGTTATTGAAATATTTAAGTTGTTCAAACCGAAGTCTGGCCGAATAACATAGACTTTTATGCCGAATAATAATAACTGCGTGAGAGAAATATTATAAAATTCGTAATGTTTAATTTTCCCTTTATAAAAAAATGAATACAGTTACATTTAGTTGGGAATAATAATAATAATAATAATAATAATAATAATAATAATAATAATAATAATAATAATAATAATAATAATAATAATAATAATAATAATAATAATAATAATAATAATAATAATAATAATAATAACTGCGTGAGAAAAATATTATAAAATCCGTAATGTTTTATTTTCTTTTTATAAAAGAATGAATACAGTTTCATTTTAATTACGTGTAATCGCAGTTCTGTGGCCTCCTATGATCACAATTTATACAGTAGGTCAGATAAATAGGGAGATTTGTAGACAAAATGGGGTTAAGCCCTTTTGCATTTTTGTGTTTAAAACTTCAGCGACTATTTTCTAATGAATTATTAGTCTTGTCCTAGAAAGCTGCCTATTTTAGACATATTAGTTACAACGTCGTTAATTAAGCAATTTTTGGAACAAATATCTTTTTTCCTGTAAAACTTTTATCAAGAAAAATAGAGACAAATATAAAAATATTTGTGATCATCAAAAATAACCTTTTGTTATTCACGAAGCTATTTTTTATTTATTTTACTGTTTTAGCGGCAATAATATCGATTCTTGATTGTCTTAAATTTACATAGACTTTTAGTCTATGTAAATTTATAACATTGATCTAAAGTAGTAAATAATATAGTTATATTTTCCTATAAAGTGCAAAGAGATGCAAATTCCGATGGACTTTGCCACCAGATTCATGAAACATTCTGCAGTTGCTATGGCAACGAGATTGTTATGTTCTCATCATGATATCTTCAAATCCTTGCGAACAATAGCACTTTATGTATATAATTTTTATGGCAATTATGTCATTGTTTATCAATTTTAATTACGTACAAAGAAATTACCTGTTAGAGTCTGCGAGTATTTTATTGCAGTATTGCGTCAGTAGTGTACCGGCTATTGAGTTCGGCTTTGTGCCATATATTTAATCAGTTTTAGAAGAATGTCAATTTCCATTGAACAATCTTCCTCTTATTTTGTTTTTTAAAATCGATATTTTGATTATGATATGCCTAAATGTTCTAATTTAATATTTGGTTTGTGAAATATATCAATTTCAAATGTTTCATGATCTTACACAGGAAGGGGGTGAAGGGGAGATTTGTAGAGGGTATGTGATTCAGTTTAATAAAACAATTTCCATCTCAAGACGGTGTTTAGGAGAGAAAGTTTTTCATACTAGACTCTGATAAGAAAATTTAAGGATACAATATGAAATTGAAGAAATCTTTGTATGAATTTAAGTAAATGACTCATCAATAATTAAGATTTGTTATTTTTAGGAATTGTTTGTCAAAGATGTGATCACTGATAGTTTTTCACTTCCATCAATTAAAAAGAGTTTAGATGAGATTATAAATGAATTATATATATATATATATATATATATATATATATATATATATATATATATATATATATATATATATATATATATATATATATATATATATATATATATATATATATATATATATATATATATATATGCAATTAATATAAAAATTAATATAAAAATTAATATTGTAAATAAAAACACTATCAAAAATGTTTTCTAATAATTCAAATAAAGTGGAGCTTGAGGGTTTACTGTTTCCAAGATAATTGGAAACTGCGTTTTAATGAAAGCTATTAATGTACGATTTTCTTATAAAGGAGGGAAATTTAGCCTAGGTAGGACTTCCCTTTTCCATCCAAATAGTAAGAACCCTCAAACTGTGCACAAAATTTTAAGTCCTTGTTTTAAAATAATAAATGTCAAGCCAAGATAAAATTCAAAGTTTAAAGTAATTCAGTAACTCAACCTGATCAATAATAAAAAATTAGGTAAGGACCTAATTTCCTTTATAGAATTCTGCAACTCCAATCTAAGGATAAAAAGCTTTTATATTTTCCCATCATAAGGCTAAGTAGTTTAAAAATAAAAAAATAAGTATTCATGCTTTGGACAACAATTCCTAGTGATGATGATTGTTATTATAATTTATATGTTATACATTAAATTAAGTTTTACATCTTCAAAAAGTAGAAAGCAAGTCTCCATCGTGGACCAAAACAAAGTTAATTCTCTGTTTTTTTAGTTTAGCATATATTTTTAAAAGTATAGTGTACAACAGAAAGCTCACCAAAATTTCTAATAATTATATATATATATATATATATATATATATATATATATATATATATATATATATATATATATATATATATATATATATATATATATATATATATATATATATACATAAACACCATATATAAAGGTTCATGAATTTCATGTTATATACTATTCTTTCTAATCAAAATGGTAAGATCTTCGCCTCCTCTCACCCTCAGTATATCCTATAACACATTATCTCAACTTGCACTCTTCTAATCTCTAATATTCTTGCCATTAGTAATCATTTCTGTCTTATCATTCTATCACCTTTTGATGGTTAAGCTAAATTGTCAAAAATTACCTATTGGATATAGTTTTTTTTTTTTAAATTATAAAAAAATTATAAACAAAGAAATTACCTGTTAAAGTCTGTGGAACTTTAATAATATGTAATATATTTTTTTTAGTAACAGTACCTTCAATGTCTTATTGTGTATAATTTATCAATCAAACTATAATAAGTATTTATGCAAATGAAACAAAGCTTAAATATAAGGTTCATCGTTATATTTTTCACATATCTGTTGTAAGTCTTGGAACATATTATCTACAGATATTAAGGGATATATATATATATATATATATATATATATATATATATATATATATATATATATATATATATATATATATATATATATATATATATATATATATATATATATATATATATATATATATATATATATATATATATATATATATATATATATATATATATATATATATATATATATATATATATATATATATATATATATATATATATATATATATATATATATATATATATATATATATATATATATATATATATATATATATATATATATATATATATATATATATATATATATATATATATATATATATATATAAGCTATTGTAATTTCTATATATATATGTATTTGTGGAGTTTTTTATTTTTAAGCTTAAATTATATACATGAAGTAAATGCTAAAGATGGGAGTCTTTGGTAGACTCAAATTGGTTAATACTGTCGTATCTTAATTTTTTATTTTTTTAGCTTAAATTATATGCATGAAGTAAGTGCTGAAGATGGGAGTCTTTGGTAGACTCATCTTGGTTAATACTGTTGTATCTTATAACGTTTGAATGGAAATTTATGAATTAGATTTAGGAAAAAAATTTCAAGGTAGACTTATAAAGATACAAAGATTTTTATCAATTATATTAACCCATAAAATCACTGTTTTAAGGTAAATTTACCATCAAACTCTTATGTGTAATTGAAAAGAAACCTTAGTCTTAATGTATACCGTAATTTAATTTTCTTTCTTATTTATAGGTATTTGACTATAACAAAAAAGGATAACTTTATTCCACTTAAATATTTTTAAAAAATCAGTTACATTAATTTTCACTTGGTATATTATAAAAAAAAATACCTTAATAATTTGAGATAAATATTAAGATTTTAGCTATAAAACCTACATTGAAATGAACTCCACTATGCGGGTTGAATCCTCAACAGATTGTATTAGAAGCAAAGCTTCACCAAATGGTGTAATTCAACCCTTACTTACAGGTATATTAAATTTCTCTTTAAATTCTACATGAATTGAAAAATTTTAATTCTTGATTTTATGCCTTTGTGTGCAGTTTTCAATTTAAATAGCTATTTACATTTAAATTTAAATACATTAGGTATTAATAGTAATAATTTTCATTAAAGTAGTTTTTGTAATAGATATCAGATATCAGAATAATGTTTTTCTTCCTTCCATTTATATATTATTATTATTATTATTATTATTATTATTATTATTATTATTATTTACTTTTTTACGATTTAAAGTACTTTAATAATCCTTTATTTCTTTTTAGTTATATTTTGGTATTAATACTTAATCCCAATATTATGAAAATTTATTTGATTAACTTTATTTTTTTTTAATTTAAAATTAAAAGTTTTATTTTTATTTTATATATTAATTTATTTTCAGAAAACTGATGATAAATTTCTTTGTTTCAGATATAGATAAATTTTGCAATTGTATTAATACTTTAAATTTTGTAAATGTAAAGGTAGATGAGAAAGTTTTCAATTTGTAGGGTTTGTTAAAAAAAAAAAAAAAAAAAAATTTTTCAATTAAAAATATAAACTCTAAAATGTACTTAAAGATTTAATTGAATCTAGTTGGCCTTGCAAGACATGCTAATGGAGAATATTTGGTGAAATATTGAGACTGTTGAAGTGCTGAATGTCTTCAAAAGTTTAGTTGTTAAGAGATGTTAAAAGGGTACAGGTTTTATTAGAACATATTCGCAATAAGCATCACAAAAAGTAGTACTGTAGGTGATAAATAAGAAAGTCTGAAAAGATTTTTTCATTTCTCATCTATTCTGTTTAAAATATATTTAAACCTCTCTGTGGCGCTTTAAAAAGAGAATTGTTGTTAATGAAGAAGAGGAAAAGATTAAATCTATAATTTTACTTGGAATGATTGAGTTAAATTATGGATATGCAAGAGTTACAAAGTTAACATATATTGCTATTAGGCAGAGCTCTGATAAATAGATATTACTGTAGTTTAACTAAAGAACGATAAAACTACAGTAAAGGCTTTTAAAAAGTAGAAATTCTGAAAACTTTATTTATTTATTTATTTATTTATTATTATTATTATTATTATTATTATTATTATTATTATTGATTTTTTATTTTTTTCCCTGAATTATATGTATAGATGCATATTGAATAATTCTTTACCCTCAGATATGTACCAAATTAATATGGCTTATGCATATTGGAAGTCTGGTAAAACCGAAGACATTGCTGTATTTGATTTGTTCTTCAGAAAAAGTCCATTTTCTGGTGAATTCACTATATTCGCTGGACTGGAGCAGTGTCTCCACTTTCTGGAAAATTTCTCGTATACTGATTCAGGTACTACTATTATTATTATTATTATTATTATTATTATTATTATTATTATTATTATTATTATTATTATTATTATTTGTGAATCAGAATTAGAACTATTGGTTATTTTTCCTAAATGAAGTCAAAATTTATTATTATTATTATTATTATTATTATTATTATTATTATTATTATTATTATTATTATTATTATTGGCATCAGAAGCAGAAATCTTGAAATTTTTTCTGAAATCTTAATTTAAAATTATGAAATCCTAATTTTTATTTTTCTGATGTTTTCAACTTCTTTGATTTTTCCCCCCCTAAATAAAAGTTCATTTTATACATGGGTTATTGAAGATCTTCATCTATTCCTATACTTCGAGAGACTATTTGTATGTTATGTTTGTGTTTTTTTATTAATAATTTTTAATAATGTAATAGATGGACAGTTGCAATATCTCTTACTTGTACATGTATAAGTTTAGCAGCTATTTGGCTTATCATCATTGATTATTGACAAAAAGAGTAATTTTAGAATTGTATAATGAATTTCTTTTTTGTATAAGAGGTCGTTTGCAAAATGAAATGAAATTTTTTTAGATTCTTTACTTCAAATAATATTTCTGTAAAGAATGTGACTAACACAAGCTCTTCATGTAGATTTCAAGCATTGCCTTACTTTTATCTCTCCAGAAAAATTAGTTTTAAATTTTGGCATATTTGAAAAATAATATGCTGGAAATTTTGAACTTTTGAAAAAGCAAATAGATAGTCATTTCAAAGTAACTTTTGCTTGTTTCATTAAAAATAAATTTTCTTACCAAGAAATTTTTTTTAGAATATCACAACCAGACGGAGTAACCACTATTAAACTCTTAAAATATTCAGTCAACACCTGACCTGACCTTCACATTTCACTTACAACCCAAAATCAGTATGCTTAGGACTAATATCCACAGAAACAATTTTGCAAATATTGTTTAAAATCTACCTATGTTTCTTTGTTTCCAAGATGCTAATTAAAAGATTTTTAAAGAGTTAGCAAATTATTTTTCTCAACCACAAACCAATCTATATTTTTATGTTGATATATATATATATATATATATATATATATATATATATATATATATATATATATATATATATATATATATATATATATATATATATATATATATATATATATATATATATATATATATATATATATATATATCGGAATGACCTCCACTGATATTTTCTCTTGACAAATGACTTTTCTTCCAGTTCTCTTTAGTCTTCTTTGTCGTTATCGTTTCTGCAGTAGTTCTTTGTACCCCTGCTGCTGAGCAGACTATGGTGCAGAAATTGTTTGAAGGAGGTGGAGCCATTTATGAAGATGATATGTTCCCAAAATCATACAGCTCGTGTCATTCATTCATAGTTTGATGAGCATGCATATGAAATTTCACGTTTTCCCTGGTTCCCAACATAGGCAGATCTTAATACCAAAGAGCCCGATGGTCAGTATTGGAGAATAGGGTTCGGGATCACTATCCACACCAGCATCCCTACTGGAACTTGGCCTTGTTTTACATGAGGATTGGTATAACGTAAACATTTATGATATATATTTACCCATTTCCAAAAGAATGTCTGCTAGTATGTTCATATTTTTGGTCCAACTCCTGTTATATATATATATATATATAATATATATATATATATATATATATATATATATTATATATATATATATATATATATATATATATATATATATAAATATATATATATATATATATATATATATATATTAATGTGAATTTAAAGGAAACTCCAGCAATTTTAGCCAGATAGTAAATCCTGGATATCTGGCATTCAGTTTTTGATAATTGCCGCACATCTGCTATCTGGTCAATTCCTAATTTATATATATATATATATAATATATATATATATATATTATATATTATATATATATATATATATATATATATATATATATATATATATATATATATATATATATATATATATATATATATATATATATCTCAAGCACATTCAAAATACCACCTCAGCCGCAAACAGAAAACTCAACATCCTCAAAACAGTTGCCAACACAGACATACACAACAGCATACAAACCTCAATTGCAATCTACAAACAATTCATACGCCCCACCATTAACTACGCCTCCCCTGTCTGGCACCCTCTGCTCTCCAACCAAAACTTAACGACACTCCAAATAACGCAAAATAAAGCCCTTCGCACAATCACCGGCTGCACACGCACAACCCCTCAACAACACCTACACAACGAAACCAAGATACTACCCATAAGGAATCACCTCGAAATGATAGGCACCCAATTTTACGCAAAAACACGCCTACCCTCACACCCATGTCACAATACTCTCCTCCAACCTACCCCACAAAGACTAACACAGCCTCCATCGTCCACCGGCGCCTTTTACAAACAATCCTAAATCACATCCCCCCTCCCCCCAATACCACAACAACCAAACATATACACACTCAACTAACACATTCATACATGATCAACAGACCTCCAAACAACATCCTTAACAGACCCCCCCCCGAAATAAACCCCGACTTCAACAACCTCCCAAGACACTTACAAACCTCACTTGCAAGATTAGATGCGGGCACCACCCAAACCTACAACATTACAAACACGAATTCAAATAAAACCAGGCAGCATCTCCCAGCTGTATAGATGCGGATTGGCCCCGGAGACCGTGAAACACTTTCTATTACGCTGTCCTTCCAACTCTCGCCCCAAACTCTTCTGGGGCATATTCTTTGAAGGATCTCTGGACGAGTACTGCGGCAGGAAGCTTCATTAGCGAAGTGTGGCCGCCTCAACATGGGGTGGTCAGGGGGTGAGAAGGAGAAGGTAAAAAAAGGTATATATATATATATATATATATATATATATATATATATATATATATATATATATATATATATATATATATATATATATATATATATATATTTTTTTTTTTTTTTTTTTTTTTTTTTTTTTTTTTTTTTTTTTTTTTTTTTTAAATATAATAATATATATATAATATATATTATATATATATATATATATATATATATATATATATATATATATATATATATATATATATATATATATATATATATATATATATATATATATATATATATAATATATATATAGGTTTAAAATAAAAAACTTGTAAAATCAAACAATACTATACAAAGGCATTATTTTTAAATAATGGTAAACAAAATATCTCCAAAGCATACAAGATTTTGTAAAAAAAAAAAAAAAAAAAAAAAGGATATATATTAGAAGTGTTTATAATAAATTTATTGGACTGAAAGCAGAACGTTATTTCCTTATAAAGTCTTATATATATATATATATATATATATTATATATATATATATATATATATATATATATATATATATATATATATATATATATATATATATATATATATATATATATATATATATATATATATATATATATATATATATAGATGTTGATTATTTGAAATCAACAATGGCTCCATCAGTTGAAGACGATTTTTTTAATTTTCTGAAAAATTTATCTGCTGATGATGTTACATTATACGCGATTGACGAAGGCAATGTTGTGTTTCCAAGGTAATTTTTTTATTTTATTTTATATTTGCTTTATTTTTCAATCATCCATTGTCGTTACTTAGCCCAGTTTGTGACTTGATCACATTCTGTACATGGTTTCATATTTCTTGCAAATATTTGGGATGTATTTTAATACGATTAAAAAAAAATATAAATAAATTTTTTTTTTTTTATTTAAGGGTCCCTTTAATTATTGTAGAAGGGCCACTGATAGTTGTTCAACTCCTTGAAACGACTCTGCTAAATTTGGTAAATTTTTCAAGGTAAGTTTTTTTTTTGTTTTTGTTTGCCTAAATCATTATTTTGAATATTTCTTTACTTTCACTCTAATACTTTTTTAAGTAATATATTTTGGAATTGATGGCGATTTACAACGAAATTTTGTTTTATATCTCAACTTAATAATTCAATTATAGTAAATTTTTAAAATCAATGGAAAAAATATTTTTGTTTGTAAATTAAGTCTAGATTTAAAATGTCCAACACACAGTGCAAACTGTCAGCAAGTGGACCTGAGTTCCCTTTCGGCAGTCCGTTTACATCTTCTTGACTAACTGACTTATTTTAGACCAATCATATACGCAATAGCAAATTCCTAAGCAGATGCAAAAATGCAAGTTTTGCCTTTTTGGTGTGAAGTAGAACAGATTGGTTGAAATGTTTTCGAGTTACTAAGTTTAAATACTTCAGCAATAATGCCATTATAATTTAAATTATATTTTTTTAACAACTTTGGAAAATATTTTTCTTAACATGGCATTCTCATTATGTGAATTTTGGTGAAAGGATATATGGTATGAAGGATCTGTTGTGCCATAATTTTTTCTGCAACCTGATTTGGTTGGAAACTCTTCAACTGATCATCCGTGGCAGAAAAGTTTAATGCTCGCTGTTTAGATTTGTTAAATTAGGTTAAAAATTTGAATTTGCCTTTAAAACTATTATTCAAAGTGTATTGTAAAATATCGGAAAAGCTACATGTCATTCCGTGTGTTATTATAAATATTTTTAACTTTAAAAGAGGTTTTGATTATTTATTATTATTTTATTGTTTTTATTATTTATGATAGTGTATTTCTTCAGTTTATAATTTTATTTTTAAATAGTTTAATAGCTACCAATGCAGCACGTTATAGAATGGCAGCTGGTTCACGAATCCAGCTATTGGAATTTGGTCTCAGAAGAGCTCAGGGTCCAGATGGTGGGTTGTCTGCCTCAAGATACGCATATATAGGTGAGGCTTATTTTGAATCGAGTCTCATTTCCAAAAATAACTTTGAGAAAAACTTATAATACGTACGTCATTGCAGGAGGTTTTGATGGAACCAGTAATGTGTTAGCTGGAAAGCTTTATGGTATTCCAGTAAAAGGAACACATGCTCATGCTTATGTTAGCTCATATTCTTCATTAAATGATTTAGCACAAGAAGTAAGTAGGTTTCTTCGTCACTTGTTACTAAAATCAGATTTTTTAGATATTCATCTTATTAGTTCATTGAAAGTATGACCAATAATACTCATTATTATTCTTCTTTAGAGTTTAGCACATAAAGATGGGAGTGGAAATGAGAATCTTAAAGATCTAGCCTTAAAATGGCGTAAGTCTTTATCAAAATCATTAAACATTTTGGAAGAAGAAGCTTCTAATGGAGAACTGGCTGCTTTCATTTCTTTTGCAATTTCATTTCCATTTACTTTCCTTGCTTTAGTGGATACTTATGACGTTGTTAAGTAAGTTTTATTTTAAATTGACTTTGTGTTTCATTTTTAAATTTTATTTAGTTACATTTCTTCCTTCTGAGAACTATAATTGAATTAACTTTATAAAAAACTTTAGTAATCTTTAAACCTAAAATACTTACAGATTTATGGATTAGTTTCAACGTTTTATATTTATGAATGGTTTTGATTTATTATCTTCTTCATAAAATTGATATAATGTTTAATTTTGTGGCAAAGGAATTTTATTTCATGTAATGCAAATATTTTCATTTATTATATAAAAATTACATTCACCAACTATTGTAAGTTTAAATTAGGCCTAACCGATGATACAAAACAACTACTAGATTATTTATATGCTTTATTTTATGATGAGTAAGACCCAAAGTTACACCTAATTTATTGATTAATTTTCACTCCTTTATCAAATTGCAACAAAGACAACACACACATATTTGAACGGCGTCAAACACCTGTGTATCAGACATCGTCTTAAAATGTGTACATTCTAAGACACTCTCTCTTTTGTTTATATTGTCATTTTCTTTTAAATTAATCGTAACTTTAATTTCTATATTTACAAATAAATTATATTCAGTATAAATTTGTATTATAGATAAACATGTAGACAAAAGGCTCGTGATCCCTACTTCTGAAAACAGCATAAATTAAATCATCAGTTATTTATATACTGAAATTAGATTTAAAAATTACAACTACATGACATTTAAGAGAATCTAACTTTCTTCCTGCGATGAACAACTATTTCGATTAATTCTATATTACAGTGTTATCCTTTCTTATAATTAGGCACATTCCATACTACAGAAAAAAAGTTATTAATTCATCATTAAATTTATTAAATTTCGTAGATTTTAAGTTTGTTCAGTGATTATGATTTTGGGCTTTTCTATAGGTCATTGAGTCTCTCTCTCTCTCTCTCTCTCTCTCTCTCTCTCTCTCTCTCTCTCTCTCTCTCTCTCTCTCTCTCTCTCTCTCTCTCTCTCTCTCTCTCTCTCTCTCTCTCTCTCTCTCTCTCTCTCTCATCTCTCTCTCTCTCTCTCTCTCTCTCTCTCTCTCTCTCTCTCTCTCTCTCTCTCTCTCTCTCTCTCTCTCTCTCTCTCTCTCTCTCTCTCTCTCTCTCTCTCTCTCTCTCTCTCTCTCTCTCTCTCTCTCTCTCTCTCTCTCTCTCTCTCTCTCTCTCTCTCTCTCTCTCTCTCTCTCTCTCTCTCTCTCTCTCTCTCTCTCTCTCTCTCTCTCTCTCTCTCTCTCTCTCTCTCTCTCTCTCTCTCTCTCTCTCTCTCTCTCTCTCTCTCTCTCTCTCTCTCTCTCTCTCTCTCTCTCTCTCTCTCTCTCTCTCTCTCTCCTCTCTCTCTCTCTCTCTCTCTCTCTCTCTCTCTCTCTCTCTCTCTCTCTCTCTCTCTCTCTCTCTCTCTCTCTCTCTCTCTCTCTCTCTCTCTCTCTCTCTCTCTCTCTCTCTCTCTCTCTCTCTCTCTCTCTCTCTCTCTCTCTCTCTCTCTCTCTCTCTCTCTCTCTCTCTCTCTCTCTCTCTCTCTCTCTCTCTCTCTCTCTCTCTCTCTCTCTCTCTCTCTCTCTCTCTCTCTCTCTCTCTCTCTCTCTCTCTCTCTCTCTCTCTCTCTCTCTCTCTCTCCTTGTTAACATTTCTTAGCGAAGAACACTTTCATCTCGAACCGTATCATAATAATAATAATAATAATATTTTACAGGAGTGGACTTCTTAATTTTTGTGCTGTAGCACTTGGCTTAAACGAATTAGGATACAGAAGCACTTGGCATCAGAATAGATTCAGGTGACCTTGCTTATCTTAGTTGCGTTTCGCGTAACATTTTCAAGAAAATAAGTAAAGAGTAAGTGTTGAAATTAACTCTCACACAGTTCAATCAAATTAGCATTTCAAAAATTCTGAGGTTTTTTATTGTTCTTAGCTTTTGATATTGTAACATGACTCCTTTTAGCAAATTTAAATAAAACAGGAAGGTTTACTTTCCTCTTATTGTTTTTAGTTCCTTTGTTTGTTTTTTTTGTTTTGTTTTTTTCCCTGCAGATCTGTACCTAATGCAGCTGGTGTATAGTTTAATTTATTTTTTTTTAAATTCACTGTGTTAAATTATTTTGTATGTACAGTCGTTATAATTATTATTATTATTATTTTTTTTTTTACTTTTGTTGTTTGTATTTTGTATGTAGTATTTATTTTCTCTTCCTTTTAACTAGAGTTTATTATTTTATATAATTTATTGGTGCCATTTTTCAATATTCCACGTATGGTACTTTTGCTTTATTTGGTAACTCTTGAAACTCATCATTGAATTGTTAGCTACGCAAAAGTAATGATTTATTTTAATAAATGTTGTATATAATAATTAGAGCAGATATTTGTGTGTTTAATGTCTAAATAATGACCTAATGAGTATTGTGTCTAATAAATTTTTAAAACTTGAATGGATTATTAGATACAAGTTGGATTGGTTTGCAGATGTAACCATTGTCGCTAGTAATGACATAAACGAAGAAACTATTATTAGTCTTAATGAACAAGGTCACAAAATAGATTGTTTTGGTATCGGAACACATTTAGGTTAGTGGGTTGTAAGTTTGTTTTTGTACTATTTCTTTGTTTTACTGGACATACCCAATAGTAGTATTTAGAAATAGTGTTCTATAATAAAGTAATACTGAATTAGGTAAATAATTTTTACTTTTTAAAAATTTTCAGTAACATGTCAGAGACAACCTGCATTAGGTTGTGTTTATAAACTAGTAGAGATTAACAATGAACCAAAGATTAAGTTGTCCCAAGATGTAGAAAAAGTTACATGCCCTGGGAAGAAAGTGGTCTACAGACTCTATGGGTCTGATGGTATGTAATTTATAGGTAGTATTGATTTTCATTTGAGAATTTGACTTGCTTTATTATTATTATTATTATTATTATTATTATTATTATTATTATTATTATTATTATTATTATTATTATTATTATTATTATTACTATTATTAATACTAGTACTACAAGATTATTTGCCTTTTGCAATTTTATGGACATACAGCTTAGTTCATGCTGAAGGAAATATTTCTTCTCTTTTTAAGATTGATTTTTAGGACAACCTTATTAGCTTTAAATATTTTTATTTTAATTTAACGACCAATTTTGAATATTTTACGTTTTGTGCCAGGTCATGCTCTTATTGATTTAATGCAACGACCTCAAGAAACCCCACCAGAGATTAATTCTAAAGTCCTGTGCAGACACCCTTTTCAGGAAAGTAAAAGGGCCTATGTAAGTCCAGCAAAAATAGAAAATTTACACAAGGTACGTCAACGGAAAGATATTATCACATATTAAATATATATTATAGCTTAAAAGTTAGGTATTTTTCTAATGCATATAATTTACACTTTTATTTTATTTGTTACTCAATTTACACAAAAGGGGGTTTAATTATTATCTCTAAATAATATTTGACTTTAATTTAGGATCATTTACGGTAGAATGAATGGGATATTTGAGAAATAGTATCGAAATTTTGAAATTTATGAAATTGATGCCGTACATTTTAATTTTATCATGTTTTTATGTGCTTTGATTATATTAAAATTGCAAGAAAGATAAAGCATTTGGGTGCTTTGAATATGCTTTATGCATGCAACATTTTTCATTTATTTGTTGATCATTTAGTGTAAACAAAATTAAGGATTATTTCTCTTAATTCTCTTAACTTTTCATCTCTAAAGTATTAAAAAATTAATAGTATTATTTATTGCATTCTTCATAAATATCATCATAAATTGTAGTTTCCAAAATTGTATTATAGTATCAGTGTCGTAGATATAGTTACCATTGATAACAATTAAGGACTTTATTTGCATTCACACAACTTTAGAAAAAGTTTAATTTCTAGTAAGCTCGTATGTAAATATTAAAAGAGTGTAAGTGTTTTTTATAAGGAGTAGAATCAAATTGATCAGTGTAAAACTAACGTGAGTGAGAGATTCTTTGCATATTGAGAACCTCCACAATGCAGATCAAAACTCCTGAGGGAGGGAGGGTTTTGTTACACTTGAAAATTATTTCCAATGTCATGGTGTGAAATGTATAAATTAAGATATTACTTACAGTATCATGAATGTAATGTGATCATGATTATTTGAAGAATTTTGTAATTGTTTTTAATAGTCTATGTTTACTACCCTTTCAAAATTGGGTTAAACTTTTAGTTAGATTATTTGAAGTTATAAT
Organism: Armadillidium nasatum; assembly: GCA_009176605.1. Lineage (NCBI taxonomy): Eukaryota > Metazoa > Arthropoda > Malacostraca > Isopoda > Armadillidiidae > Armadillidium > Armadillidium nasatum. The sequence continues at coordinate 31,155 of SEYY01010020.1, forward strand.
TGTGAGGAGTAGAGTTTGTAATTTGTTAATTTTATATTTTTGATGAAGTGTTCTAAAGAGAATTATTAAGTTTACTTCAAAATATTGAATCTGATTTGTAATACCAATTCAAGTTGAGAAAGGTACGTAGTTCAGCTACATTGTGCAAACAGCTTGTATGGATGGTCCAGGATAAAAATTAATGTTTCCTAGAAATTATAATAAACAAAAGTTATGAAATGTCTATTTGTAGAAAATGATCATTTTAAAGCACAAAAACTTAGATATTTTGATACTTAAGATACATTTCAAAGGAAATAAAATTATTCAAATTCATATTATTTGAATTTTGTCATTAATTTATGAGCAATAATTCTGAATGAGTAATAACAAATTATTATTATTATTATTATTATTATTATTATTATTATTATTATTATTATTATTATTATACTACTACTTCAAATTATACAGTTCCTAAAGATACAATACAAAAAAGAATTATTAATATTATCATTATTATTATTTGTTATTTTTTATTGTTATTATTATTATAGATATATTGGAAAGATGGCAAAGTGCAGCAAAAACTTCCTACCTTAGAAGAAATAAAAGAAAGGGTGAACAAATCCCTTCTCACTCTTCGTCAAGATCATAAACGAACCCTTAATCCAACACCTTTCAAAGTAAGACTTTAATTATTATTATTATTATTATTATAATTGTAATTATTATTATTATTGTTATTGTTGTTGTTGTTGTTGTTGTTGTTTAAATTATCACGTTGCTAAAGATACAGTACAGAAAAAAACATTTTTGGAGGCATTTTTTTTTAACCATCTTTCACAGGTAAGTCTCTCTTCAAAGAGGGACCATCAAATAGAATAGAAAACACACCCAAGCTCAAGTCTAATGAAAATATCATAGGTAAGCACAAACTCAGCTTTAAAATGAGAAGGATTATATTTATTTGGTTTATTTGGAAAATCATGATGGCAGAGAATCCCACAAAAGTTCTTAGAAAGGAGATACCACATCAAACTATCTTGGTGTTGCTAATCTTTACACAGTTTGCTCGAAGATACGACACCCTTTGTAGTGCAAAAGTGATGGAATTCCAGTGGTTTGTTTTCTTGAGTACCTATAGAAAAAAGATTGAGTGGCAAATATACGGGATGTGAAGAGTGGAAACTGTTAGAAAGGACACAAAAGTTTGTCTTTTAGCTTTCGAATGGACATAAGCGTGCTTCCATCACTGAGGGAAATTGTTAGCGTTAAGGCCTTGAAAGTAGATCTGAACGAGGATAAAATCGGTTCAAAAGAACACTTCTTCAAAACATGGGACAGAATACCATCTGGCTGCTTGCATTTCAAACGTTATAATTGTTACAATTACATGCTCGCCATCACAAGTATTCTAAGGTAAAGGCAGGGTAAACATGGAGAGAAAGAGTTGGTGTATGAATATAAAAGTCGTTCAGTGTAGAATTAGATGAAAATAGGTAGCTAAACAAAATATCCTTTTCAACTCTATCAAAGAAAATTGGTGGAGGAATGCCAGTATATTTAAGAGTGAGAGAGAGATAAGAGCCGAGGAGATTTAAGGAGGTGTTAATATTAGGTAACAAGTAATAAAGCAATAAATAAAGGGTTGCTACTCACAAAATAGAAATTTGTTGAGAAAGTTTGAAGGAAAGTTCTGGTGGAAAAAGAGAAGTGGAAATGATTGATCTCCCCTTTTCTGTAACTTCAAAAAGACACAGTATCACGTGATTGTAATTTAACATTACCAGTTTACGATGTCAGATAGGAGCTTCTTCTTTTAAGATCAATTTCTATTTGCTTGACATAAGTAATTATTATTTGCTTTTGAAATTCATATCATAATACCTGCTCTTATATGATTGCAGTTTCTGGAATATAGGAATCTTCATTATGTTGTTTCCTACTGATATTAATTTTAATATATTTCTCTGTTTTCACTTTGTGCGCCAGTTAAGTAATTTTGGCCTTAAATTTGTGATCAAAGAACAATGTTATAAGGTTGAAGTAAATGTGCATAGCACATGCTATTTTAATCTCATCATGACTATAATCTCACTGGTTAATTGGTTAATAAAGGATATTCAAAATTAGTTTTGTTCAGCTCGTTCTGTTTATTAAGTATTTTATTTATTGAACTTTTTCTGAAATATGGGAAGAAAAATCAGATACACCTAGGATCAATATAAAAATAATCTGCATATAATTTATTGGTACTTTTATGCCGAAAGATAAATTTTAAACATTTCAAATAGCTGGATCATCTCTTTATACATTTTGATTATTTGCTAAATGTTGAACATAGCAAAGGGGTTTTAACACTCACAGTAATGTAAAATATTCATTCAGTTTGTTATATGGTGCAGAAGAAAAACTGAGTTGTCCTCTGAAATTCATGTAACAAATTATGCTTCTCTCAATTCATAATGTAAATTTTTTTTTACAAATATTTGTTTTGTGTTAACATTTTCCATTTTATTTACCACAGCCAAATAATAGTAACAAATATATACCTTTCCAAGACATTAAAAACTTTCCTTTTGTAATTGGAAATCGTTATATATATATATATATATATATATATATATATATATATATATATATATATATATATATATATATATATATATATATATATATATATATATATATATATATATATATATATATATATATATATATATATATATAAACATTGCTTTCATTTTTTTTATAATTTTCTTTTATTTCATAGAGAAAATAAAAATAAAGAATTTTTCTGTTGCAGTCAAAAGAATATTTCGGTAAATAAATTAATTAATACAAACAAGAATTGTTGCAAGACATTAAAACTATTCACGAATTTCATAATTTTTTAAACTTTTACTCTTTGACCATCAACTGAGAATTTTTTCTTTTTTACCTTGTTTAAAGACTTCAGATTTTACTATTTTTATCTACAGTTTTATGATAATATATTTTCACTGTAAAGACATTACTAATATACTTTTCTAATAAGAATATTTAAAGTGATGTAAACTATTTTTCACATATGCGAATTTTTCTTTGAATTCATTTATTTAGCAACCTTTTTAGGTGTTAGTTCGTGAAAAATCATAACTCATGTTTATTTTTTACGTTTGCATAATGACCTATTTAGTTAATGATCGTTTATTGTAGATTTTTATTAATGATACGAATTTTGCGATTTGTGATCTTAATTCAAAGAAATTGCTTTTTTATTGTTGTAGTGGTGAGACGCAAGGGATTGTGAAAGATTAAAGAAAATTTAAAGGAAACTTTTGAACTAAATCAAGTTAGTAAATAGGAAGGATACATTTTTATGTGACTAAATACAGAATTCTGACTCTTACATTGTTCGGAGTCTGGAATCAGAAATCTTTTAACCCATTTACCAGTTCAACTCAATTCTTTCTTCTCTTTTTTTTTATACATGATTAAACCAGGTTATTTTTTAATCAGCATTTTAACAATGTAAAATTAAAATATCAGAATATTCCGAAAAGAAGAATACTGTAATTATATCATTCATCTATTTGGTTTGATTTTTTAAGTATGTTATACGTTATTCACATTTGTGTACATAGAAAATAATCTAACATAATTTTGATTAAAAATATTTTTTTATTCATTGTATATTTTTAACTGTTTGGTTTAAATACTGATGATAAATTTTGACTGGATTAGGCTTAAATTGGTCGCTTCCTATTTTTTTTTGAAAGAGTAGATTGTTTTAGAGTTTCAGATGATGAAAACCTGGAATGACTCGATATGATGGTTTTAACAAGCCATTATACTACAAAAGAAGTTAAAGTAATCAAGGCTTCGGTAAACTTGACAGCAGCTTAGGAACATTAAATAGAATTAGAAATTATTTTTTATATAGAACGTATTCGTAAAAAAAAAATACTTAGGTATAAGAATTTCATAAACTGTATTGAGAGAGAGACAGACTGAGAGGGAGAGTGAGTGAGTGTTCTTATCGTTTTTTTTTTATAATCAAGATAATTAAGAAAAAAAAAAACTATTTGCCATGACGTTTAATTGGGTGAAAAGTTTGTTAATCACAAAAATTGTTAGAAGTATGTTAAAATACTAAACAGTTTAAATAAATTATATATTGTTTTAAACTTTATTTTCTTTTGTCCATTTTTCGGTTTTCTTAGCTCTTTTTAATAGTACAGGTACTATTAATACCTGTACTTGAAAAACAGGTTGGTTTTAGTTTAATTTCCATTGTTATATTTTTATTGCAGTACAAGTTAAACATCATTTTTTTTGGAGTAGGACATTTTTGAACTATTTCACCATTCTGAGTTTCAAATCGAATGTGAACTACCAGATTTTTCCATATTTTATTTAATATTAAACCGATCGTGTGCTAATTGTTTTGGAAACACTAAATTACTATAAAACTGAAGTGGTGAAAAGATGGCATAAAAAAAAAGCATAACTTTCTTATTTTAAGACTATGCCAGTAGTAAAATTGATGGAAGCGAAATTATGCCAAATATTATAATTAGACTGCTGTAGCTATGTAATATTGCTGTCAAATTTTTCCAATGCTTCCTCTCAACTTCTGTATATTTCTCATCGTGAACCAGTTATATACAATTCTGGAAGCGATGATGGTTCACAAAGCAATCTTTGTACTGCTGCTGTAGACTTTAGTTGCCAGATAATTATATATATATATATATATATATATATATATATATATATATATATATATATATATATATATATATATATATATATATATATATATATATATATATATATATATATATATATATATATATATATATATATATATATATATATATATATATATATATATATATATATATATATATATATATATATATATATATATATATATATATATATATATATATATATATATATATATATATATATATATATATATATATATATATATATATATATATATATATATATATATATATATATATATATATATATATATATATATACGCTGGTATATTAATTTACAGTATTTAACACCCTCTCCTACGTATGCTAAACTCAGCTTAATTTAATAATTTCTTAAATTTATTACGTTTAATTTAAATATTTAATTCCTTTATTTTTATTTTTATTTAATATTGATTGCTATTACTTCCCCTATAGTTTATTCAATTGCTGTCTTTTTATTTTGTTGGATTTAAAAGTAAGATTCATCAAGATATTTTTCTAACAGAATGAATCGGTTTTTATGATGTCTACTACTTGTTATAGGAAAATTTTGGTAAGATTCAAAGGTATCGCTCATTTTGTGTAGAAAACCAAGAGCTTTGTGCTTGAAATGCTTGTTCGTGACACGGGGCTTTAAAAAAGGGTAATATAGATTATAGATGAATAGGTTATTATCCGTGTAATATTTGTATATCAAATTTTATATATTCTTCCCAAAATTAATGGAGGTCCCCTAAATGAATTTATAAATAAAATCTTTAAAGATTTGTATTCATCAACAGTACTTACGAATCTAATTGGTACAGGAGTTTAGGAACATGCAAATAGCGCTCATTTAATTCCGAGTTCAAAGCGCCAATGATGCATGTGAAAGATTTTATATTAATGTCGCTTCCAGCAATTTTTTTTCTTGCACAATATCTGTATATCACAAACACAACTCTTCTGTCTCGTGTGTACAGAGATATCCTGTCTCTTTTTTTTTTTTTCATTAGGTCTCAGTAGCTCAGGTTAATGAAAAATTTGATGTAGACTAGTAGTTTTTTAATATATAGATATACATTCACTTGCTTATATTTTGAAGGTTTTTGGTAATTATTTTATCGATTAGAAGGCTCTTTTTTATTTTCCTAAAAAAATGCTAACTTTCTCTAAACTTTTTGTTGCAATATTTACGGAAAATAATGGTTATTATACCTTTATACTTGGGCAGCTAATGACATTATTTATAGCCTACATATTCATAATACCTTTGTAGTTGGACAGTTATGGTATTGTTTATACATATTGGTAAATTCCAATAAATTCTTATATATTCAATGAATATCTATGCACTCTACTTAAAGAGAAATATTCAATAGTTTGTTTGAAAGGTAAGGAAATAGACTTCTTATGATATGAGGAATAAATTTTTAATAAATGTTTTCTCTCATACTAATTTTTTCGCCTTTTTCACAAGAAAATGAGCACAACACTATAATAACTCGACCACGTTTTGGAAGGTTTCTTAGATTTTAATTCTTTGTTTTCTGTCTTTCCACGTGTACTTGAAAAGTTAGCTTGCAACTCTTCAATAAATGATAAATTATATACTTGTATGCGGGAGTTTTTTTTATTTTTATTTTATTTATTTTTTATTACTAATTACTAAATTGTTTGATATTACGGTGGTAAAACTTTTAATGTGATGGGATCTGTAAGTTTTTAAATATTTCTTAATTTACCTACCAACGGTAATTTGATATATATATATATATATATATATATATATATATATATATATATATATATATATATATATATATATATATATATATATATATATATATATATATATATATATATATATAACCCCTGTTCAAAATTATCGCATCATGGAGAAAATATGACGTATGTTCGTAAGTATCAAATCCTTGTGGTTTTCCACAAAGCAAATATATTACAGGCTGAGTAGTTCAAAACCACGTGTCCGAAAGTTCGTGTCAGTGTGTGGCGTGTCGCGAATGTAGTTTTCTCCATGTCAGCTTATCCTGATAACTTAGTCCACATGCAGCATCTGTCAATTGTGTTATAGGAATTGTACAATAACAACTGTATCTATTTAACAAGAGACGAGTGTGTAAAAGCATCGTATGAGGTATATGGCATTGTGGAGAATGTGCTCGGTACGCATTATGCTATAATCAGTCGAATGGTTAGCCAGTTCCACAGGGTCGCACTGTTGACGTTTCGCACAGGGCAGGAAGAAGGGTACTTCCACAATGGACGATCGATATCTACGAATGAAGGTACTAATCTAGGGAATGACTGCGATTGCAAGGAATGTGCGGATATCAGCGGTAACTGTTAAACGATGGCTCCATAAAATGACTGGCAAGTAGGAGGGCTGCCACTTTCGTCGCTGCTCACCGCCGTGTACAAAATTTAGCTACGATTCGCTATGAATCAAGCACATTTGAACCGTCGATGACTGGAAACGTGTTGTTTACAAACGAAACCAGGGTGTGCCTGAGACCTATCGATGGTCGTGATTGAGCCTGACGAAGACGTGGTGAACGCTATTGTGCATGCAACATCGCACCAAAATGATCAGGGGTGGTTTTATTTGCTTCGACACCCGTATCGACTTTATTGACTGGAGGGTATTGAATGTGTCATACTATCTGGAACACATACTACAGGACCATGTTATGCTCTTTACATAGGAAATCACTTCTACCTACTGCACGATAATGCTCACCCACATATTGCAAGAATGGTTACGGACTGCTTACACGTGATCGATGTACAGATGCAGGAGTGAACTCAACGATACCTTGCCCTCAGCTCCATCGAACATATTTGTGACAGCCTCAAGAGGGAAGTTCGCACTTCTTACCACCCACTAGTAGGACCGTACCTTGATTGCGATATGAGATAATATACCCAAGGAATACTTTTAGAATCTCATATTTAGTTTAACTCGGGGTTTGTAGGCGGTCATCAGAGCCAGAGGCGGTGTTATTAATTGCACATTGGAGTTGTTGACACGTCGCACCATAGTTGGGATGTCGTCCACCAGTTGCACTTCTCAGGTAGCATTTTATATGCGTTGTCCTGTAACAAAATAAATGTATTGTGTCGCACACGAGTTTCTCTAATCTCTCGTCATCATCTTTCACATATACGTCACCGTATGGTGTTATTCCACAAACTCCAATGGCACTGAGACATTACGTCATATTTTATGCGTGGCACGATAATTTCGAATATATATATATATATATATATATATATATATAATATATATATATATATATATATATATATATATATATATATATATATATATATATATATATATATATATATATATATATATATATTAAGGTCTCTGTCATGTGGAATCGCAAAATAGTTTATATAGATTTTATTATTTAATTACTAAAATAAAAATTGGAGTATAGCCTAGGAAACCCATTGTTACTCTTAAATTACTTTTGTCTTAGAATGAATTAAATTTAATGCAAATGATATTAGAAAAGAGAGAAAGACTTTACGACTTTGCAAACAATCTTAATCAGAAGCTTCATATGTTTAAAGCAGTATCTTTTGTTGTATGTTAAACTAAATGAAATAAATTTCTTTTGTCAATAATAGGAAAAGAAATTCATTTGTTTTTTATTCTTAATTTCCGGATTTTTTTTTTCTTTTCTCTCAGAGCTTTAAAATGTGTCATTTAAAGACCTTTTTATTCTAAAAAAGCTTATTAAGTTAATAGAACTGTATATTATTCTTAATAATTATTTATAATTTTTTCGTTTTACATTTTACAGGTGAGTGTGTCAGATGATTTGTATAATTTCCTTCATGATTTGTGGCTTCAGAATGCCCCCATTGGAGAATTATTTTAAAATTGTCTGAATAGGAACAATTTATCAGTTCAACTTATCATCTTTGTATATATATATATATATATATATATATATATATATATATATATATATATATATATATATATATATATATATATATATATATATATATATATATATATATATATATATATATATATATATATATATATATAATAACGCTTTTAATCCATGAATATTTCAGAATTTAAGTACTTATATAAGGCTAAAGGATTAATTAACTGTTCTCTACTTTCAAACTATCTTAACTTTCTATCTCTGCCACGTGACGATGGCCCACTATCTTTTTTCTATAGGTACTACAATGGCAGGTGCTGGAGGGAATTGGCCTCTTGCATTCCACCACCATTGCGTTTCCCTTTTTGCATAAGGGGTGCCCTGCTCTCGCACATATTTTGTGTTGATGCTGGAAACCCCAGACTTGCCCTTTGTGATTCTCCTTTCCAGCCACCTCTGTTCCGTGGAACTCCCTACCCTCATCTATTTTTTCTCCTGCATTTAATCTTCCTCTCTTCAATGCTTCCGTATGCCCCCACCTGAGAGGTGTGCGTTGGGTTCGGGGCTGGGTGGGGTCTCTTCTTCCTTTCTTTTTTTATGTCCCCTCCTTGAAAAGGACTCTGCCCGTGAGTGGTGGCGATCTGAAATATATATATATATATATATATATATATATATATATATATATATATATATATATATATATATATATATATATATATATATATATATATATATATATATATATATATATATATATATATATATATATATATATCCTTAACAGGAAGATTTGGAATCACCTCAATTCTTTTAATCTTGTCTCTGATCACCAGTACTGTTTTTGTAAAGAACGCTCTACTGGTGATCTTCTTTCCCCTCTTTCTGACTCTTGGTCCTCCGCTGTTTCGGTGAATCTTTCTATGTGGCGCTAGACATATCGAAAGCCTTCTATAAAGTCGGACACAAAGCTTTAATTTCCAAACTTCCATCTTTCGGAATCTATCCTTCTCTGTGATGCTCTCTCTCTAATTTTCTTTCTGGTCGTTCTATTCGTTCTATAGGAGCTGTTGTAGATGGCCATTGTTCTTCCTTTAAATATATAAAAATAATGGTGTTCCTCAAGGATCTGTCTCTTTCCGAACTCTCTTTCTACTTTTCATTAATGACCTTCTCTCTATTACTTCATCACCTATCAACTCTTATGCTGATGACTCCACCCTTTATTACTCTTTTCACTTCGAAAGACGCACATCCCAACAGCAGTTAATTGTTGCAAGAAAGGTGACCTTGAAGCAACTGACCTCTGATCTTTCTCGTATTTCAAATTGGGGTCTAGGAAAACATAGTCGTTTTCAATGCCTCAAAAACTCGATTGCTCCATCTTTCTACTCAACACAACCTTCCACACAACCATGACAACTTCTTCTAAAACATTACTTAACCTTCATCTGTCCTCAATATTATCGTTGTTTCTTTTTCTCGTGATCTTTCTTGGAAGAATCACATTACTTCTCTTTCTAAACAAGCTTCTAAGAGGTTAGGTGTTCTGAGTCGCCTTCGTGACTTTACGCCACCCCAATTACTTGTTCTTTATAGGAGTGTTGTTCGACTCTGTATGGAATACGCCTCATACATTTGGGGTGGTTACACACATACAGGTCTTCTCGAATATATATATATATATATATATATATATATATATATATATATATATATATATATATATATATATATATATATATATATATATATATATATATATATATATATATATATATATATATATATATATATATATATAAAATATAATAAAAAAAAAAAAAAAAAAAAAAAAAAAAAAAAAAATTATATATATATATATATATATATATATATATATATATATATATATATATATATATATATATATATATATATATATATATATATATATATATATATATATATATATATATATATATATATATATATATATAACGTGTGTGTTTTATTATTATTATTATTATTATTATTATATTATATATATTATATTATTATTATTATTTTTATTATTTATTTTATTATTATATTTATTATATTATATATATATTATATATATATATAATATTATATATATATATATATATATATATATATATATATATATATATATATATATATATATATATATATATATTATTATTATTATTTATTATTATTATTATTATTATTATTATTATTATTATTATTATCATCATCATCTTCATCATCAATAACGTCCACCTTCAAGTGATTTAAGGGGTCCAGACACTTTTCATGAATATCTGAGATGAGGAGCATTACTAACCAGTTATTTGAGTTTTGATTAATTTCCTCATAATTTTTCGCTCGCTTCCCATTGTCATTTTATATAATACATTATCTCCTCTTCCCACTTACCTACTTGTCTTTAACCCTATTCTTTTTAGTTTTTAGCCTCGTTTCTTTTCTCTTTGTTTCCTAGGCCCTTTTGTTACTCTGGGTTTGCCCATGTGCGGTTCCTTTTGTCCATCCTTTTCATATGGAAAATTGGTTCTATTTGCCTTGACCTGGCTTCCCACTGTAGTTGAAAGAAACCTCGGCAAACCACCGATATGGTTTTCCCATTCTTGGGTGTATAATCTTAGACTCTGCGTGTATAATCTTAGACTCTGCGTAAACACCTGGTGGTGCTCAGGAGGGAACCAAGCGCGGAGCTCCCGAGTGGCTCATACGTATGCAACCCACCCTCACAATGTAAGAGTTTTCTGGAAGGACGTTATGAATTTTTAAATAGGTCCTGGTGTAGCGCACATGTTAAGGTATCTTCCTTTACCCATCCCCATCTAGTTACATAGTAATTTATGTATCAGGAATTTCTTTGTTGTATTTATTGCTATAAAGTAATATGTTAGGAAGTTATTTATGTAATAAAGTGTCGTTAAATAAGATATTCCCCTGAGACTGAGGCCAAAGAGGAGCTCTGATGCTCCTACTCCATTCCTATGAATATACCCACTTTCCTAGATAATGCTTTTAAGGTTCTCCCTCTTTCAACTACAGTAGCGGTGTAAATCTTCGCCTCTTTGTTGTCGCATTCATCCACTTACAAGGTGTCTCTGTGGCGACTCATGCACAAAAACTCAAATCGCAATGCTCTGCAACTTAACTTATCCGCAACTGCTCGTCAACATCGCTCAATTAGTGTCACGTAGACTCCTAATCCTCAGGATGCTGTTGGCGCAAATGATACTCCAGTGACATCAACTAGGAATATTTTCTCCCAAGTATATGTTCTTTCAAGGAGTCAGAGTTCTACATGACATAGGCTGTTTGTCGTATATGGACAAAATCTTCACTTGTTTCAATTCTAATGACTGCGCAGTACTTATAAAGATGTAGTTTTTGCACATGAAATTAAAATTGAAGAAACAATTGATATTCTAGTATGTCTGATGAAACTGTTTATATTCTAACTTATTTGCTAAGAAAACGATATTTGATACTGATGCATATGGATTTATCCCCACTTAACAAACGCCTAATCTGCCGAACCTCCCCACAATTTTTAGCCTTTCAGAACAGAGCTTATCTTTCTACTAAAATAAAGATTGATTTCACTGTTTCTACATTCGCACGGGATCAATGAAAATGAAATTTTCGCATCAACCCTCTCCACCTCCAAATGCATTCAGGATTGGAAGATCTATGTCCCCCAACGTCACTGTCATTCAAACACATGTATACACCTCCACAATTCAATCCAAAATCTTAAGATATCTGACTTTACCAATACCTCCCCTTGAACTAAAATGCCTCTTCTAAAAGCAATATATTCTCCTAATTTTGCAGTATAACTATCCTATGGCCGAAATTCTTTTGGATTCCATGTACCTCCTAAAATAATACAAACTTTGCCACTCAAAGAATCCCCCTCTAATCTCACTTTCAGCTTCTGAGTACTCACCTCGCTGATAATCCTTCCCGATCACAATTGAAAAAAAAAAAATTCAACTTGGTTAACAATCGGCAACTGTCTCCCCTGGGTAACATTTGGAAATGTCGATTTTAGTTCATAGCACACTCTTCTAGAGAAAGGTTCCACATTCTTTGAAATATCTAGTTACCTACTCCCTTTAAAACTCGTTGTGTTGACACACGAGAGAACCCCCATTACTTCGTCCAAATGAGCTCGACACTTCACGCAGTCTCTGCGCAGATAAAACTTGTAGAGACTACTTTCGAATTTTCAGTCAATAAAATGGTTTTTAGCTATGTTTTTTGACCATGTGAATAAACCTCCATATGGAGGATGGGCGTCATGCGTAAACTACACTCACTGTATCAGTTTTTTCAGACTGATGGTCAAGGTTCAGGTAAGATGTATTACTATCTCTTTCAGGCATTTTAATATTTTCATGAACAATAGGGTTAAGTGTTATTGTTAATCTTTTTGCATTTCGTTTTAATGATTTTTTCCACCAGTAAACCTGATCCATTTCACTACTCCCTTTATGTTATACACCATGCTTTGGACATTTCTGAAGCCAAGCTTTCTTACGTGAAGCTTTAGCTTTTTCTAGCAGTAGAGAAATTAGCAACATAACGTGACATTTTTGCAGCTGAAAAGAATGCCATTCTCTTCCCCCCAAAAAAGGTAAACTTAAAGGGGTAAAGGACAAGATGCTACATTCACTACGCTGTTACTTTATGGTTCCCTTATAAGTTTGAGCCGCAAGTAAAATTTCTAGGTAAGAACGTGGATGACAGTCTGATGAATCAACCCTTATCCTTCATCTTAAAACGTTGTCTTTTTTCATTAGACATCCTGCTTCACCATTTCTTCACAACTTGGAGTACAGACATAAAAACACTAGTTCGATTCTATATAACAATTGTACTCCACAAATCGGACTATGGGTGTGTTGCAAAAAGGCAAAACCCTTAAGTCGTATCGTAATTTCCCAAACTATTTAAAATGACTGTCTCTGATCATCTTTAAGGGGAAATATAGTGATAGAATCCAGCTTAATTTCTTGAATCTCTGTATCAAGAACAACGCATGCTCCCATTATACTATGCCCTTTGCAATGAAACCTCTTATTTAGATGCTGGCCTTTTGCATAAGTTGTAACGTCTGTATTTGAATTGTCCATATTAATCTATGAATTCTACTTTACATGTATGCCGCTACCGTGGCGTTAAAGCAGAGTGATTGACTCATATGCTTGATATCGCTGGTTCGATCATTTATGAGGACCCTAGAATATTCCCCTCGTTTGGGCAATGCCGTGAGGTGTGAACGTTTATTTAAAAATAACTAAAATCAACCACATATTTAAAGACATTATTGTGTGTTATGGGTTCACCCATCTCCACAGTTGTGCCTGTTTTCGTTGAAACCATTAAAAGTCCAGCAACTACCCGCCCACCGCCATTCAAAGCTTGCTTATCTCGCCTTTTACTCCTTGCAGGATAGGAATCGTTATAAGTTGTTGTTTCCAAGGGTGAAAATGAGCATCGACTGTCTTTCCAAACATTAATTTACCGAAGACCCTTACTTCTTTTTCGTTAATTTTCACTGCCGAGTTGGTGCCACTGATCTGGCGATTTTCTGAATCACAACCTCAGTACGAATGAAACTTCAATTTCTGCTATTCCAAAAGAGCTCTTCAGGTCCTTCATAATAGATAGCTGAAAACCCTCAAATGTCATCTTCCAAAATTTTATCTTTCATCTCCATACACGATTGAAAGTTGTAAACTTTTGTTGGATCTGACTCCATAATGATGTCCCAGAAATCGACAAGAAGTCGGATCAGTTTGCTAGTCTACATTTTCTGGCAAATTAGTAGATCTCTGAAAGGAAATTCTTTCCTACTACAGCAACCTTCTTCAACAGAGATTTTGTGCATAATGGTAGAATTGCTAGAGAAAATATAAAATGCTAAACCACAAAGGGTTAAGCCTATTATTAGGACTTGGTCATCTTCTTATCACCTCAGTCGCCACATGAAAGTAACAGTAATACGTCTACGAATAGGACACAGTTTAATAATTGCCTACCACATTCACCGTGCCCTGTCTCTACATCGAGATTTTACAGTTTTACTGTACATTTGTATCATTTTTACATTCATCTTATCCTTGTAAGATGTACTTCCTTGCAACTCAACTTTCAGACAAAACTTCTCAGCCTTGTATAACATCTGCAAAAGCCACTTTTCTTACATTCCGTCGAAAAGCCCGTCTATTCGGAGCTACGCCATTTTTCCTTCTTTTTAGAATATAAATATTATTAGGATATAAACTTTCTGAATTGTCTCCTCACTTCATTTATTTAAGTGTTACCCCCCTAGGTGTTGATCTGTCAACCCAGTATCGCTGCCTACAGATGCGCATTGATGACTCCTGTACACTTCCTTAAAAAAAATATTTATTTATTTATTTATTTCCTAATTAATTTCATTATAACAGAATGTAAATGTTGAGAACATTTTTTGTTTTTATTATTGTTAATATGAAGTTCACAAACTCATATTCACTATATATATATATATATATATATATATATATATATATATATATATATATATATATATATATATATATATATATATATATATATATATATATATATATATATATATATATATATATATATATATATAAAGATTTAAAAACCTTTATAATTAAAATTATAATAAGTAAAACTTTAAAACATGGGAGTCATTATAAATTAAGAAAAACGATAACAACAGAATAGTTAAAAAGGATGAGATATCACAACAGTTTCGGAGAACATGCCTATTTTGCTCATCAGTGTAACCTGAAGAGGAAGACAGGCATGTTCTCCGAAACTATTGTGATATTTCGTCCTTTTTAACTATTTTGTTGTTGTCGTTTTTATTAATTTATAATGCTTAGCATGTTTTAATGTTTTTCTTTTTATTATTTTAATTACATTGGTTTTTAAATCTTGATTATATTAATAGAAAAAAAAAAAAAAAAAATTTAAAAAAAAAAAAAATTTATAATATATATATATATATATATAATATATATATATATATATATATATATATATATATATATATATATATATATATATATATATTATATATATATATATATATATATATATATTATATATATATATATATATATATATAAAAGTTTATAAAAATTTTTATAAATTGAAAGTTTTAAGTTTTAATTGAAGTGTTTAAAGTATTTAATAATTGATAAAAGTTTAATTATTATAATATTATTATATATATATATATATATATATATATATATATATATATATATATATATATATATATATATATATATATATATATATATATATATATATATATATATATATATATATATATATATATATATATATATATATATATATATATATATATATATATATATATATATATATATATATATATATATATATATATATATATATATGGTTGTTTAGAGATTGTTGGTTAAGAATAATGGTTCAGATTTTGTTTGTTGTGGCCTTTTATGGCTTGATTTTATTTTTTTTTTTGTGCGTGTGGTCCCATGTGATTTGTCAACCGTAAACAAATTTTTGATGCAATTATCTAAGATGAATGTTAAATTTTTTAATGAGATTTAATGATTTTTTCACATAATTTAGCATAATGAACAAAATAATTTAGAGTTAGTCAGACCCTCACTTTCCCTTTTGCATTCCTTATAATTACAATCTTGTAGATAAAATAATAATTGGTCATGTTTGCAGTTTGTTGGCCATAAATCATAGAGTTTGATTTTTATGAATATGAGAGGTGGGTACAAATAAAATTTATTTTTTTTTTGGGGGGGGGGCATGTAGATGGATGAATTTGAAATCTTACATATCGCCTTCTGTTGTAAAGAGGTTTCTCATCTTTGGGTTAGGGTCGTTAAATCATTATCGAATTAATGATTGTATAGAAAAAATTTTCACCACAAACTAATTGCTTGCCTTTAGGAATGGAAGAAAGAGATAGCTTTTAGGCTTGTTTCATTTACAGTAGAGCTATTTGCCTTATATATATATATATATATATATATATATATATATATATATATATATATATATATATATATATATATATATATATATATATATATATATATATATATATAATATATATATATATATATATAGATATTTTAATAGGTAAATGATAACTAGAATAATTAGCAGAGCTGTTATAATATTTTAATAATTGTGAACTTGTCCAAGTTTTTTAAATTTTTTTTTCTTCCTAAGAGTTTTTGATTATGCTACTTGTTAAATATTGAAAATTTTAGTATTCTCGTTGCTAATCCATCTGATTTGGAAAATTTTATAACTTGGCTGATAAACACTATGTCTGATGCTGAATTTTTTTTTTTTTGTTGACAAAATTTGCGTTTAGTTTTTAGAACCTTAATAATTTTAGTCAAAATTGAGATTTCTTTTTCTAATAATAATATAATAGGGATAAAGTGCTTAGGAGTACAAAGCTAGAGTTAAATTTAGCAGCGTCTTTAGACATTATATAGATAATTATTTATTAAATGAAACTACAAGTATTTGCTGCTATAGGTCTATTTTCAATTATAATAATAAAAGATTATTAGCTTTATGGTCATGAATTAAATATTTGTAGATCTTAATTATATGTAAACTGTTAATTTTGAAAAATATATTTAGTAAAAGAGAATTTTTGATTAGCTGATGAAAAACTTGACGAGTTTAAATAGATTAGTTAAATACTTGTTGTTCGTTAAGATGATTAGAAATTTGTGTATCATAGATACATGGCTGTATTAATTGAGAGACAATAATTAGGATTTGGAAATCTTGTACTTAATATATAATTCATAATGATGATTATTATTTTTATTATTATAAGTTTGTTATTATTATTTATTATAATCAAATGAATGTTGAAAAGAGAAATCGTAAAGAGTAAAGAGGATTAAAGGCTAGTTCGGAAGATAATTTTTTTTATTAAGTATTTTGGGCTCGAAAATGTTGAAGAAAATTTACCCTAGTTTTGATGTTGACATGAGGTTAATATACAGTAAACTTGTGGCACTTAACTTTATTTATTTTTTTTTTCTTTAATGGGAATATTTTGCTTTCTGGAGCATAGGAAAAAAATTGACTCCTTTGCTCCACTGATAGAAGGAGGTTAAAATAAAAAGATTTTTCTTCTTACCTTATTTTTAAAATATGTTGTGTGCATATATAAAACTACTTTACCAAATGAAACATTTGTTTGTCGTTTGATCTCATAAGTTGATTACTCTTCTAAAGGAGTAAGACTTTTTCCTACCCAACGTCTTGATGCTTTTTGTTTTCGTATTCTTCATTTCTTACTTTTATATTTTAAATTAATAGGCAAGAGATATTAAAGCCCATTTTTGTTGCTTTTGTTAGTTACTTTTACTACGTGGTATATTTTTAAGGGCTCCAACTTTTTTAAATTCATTTTTCGAGAGGTGTAGAATTTCTGAAGGGTAAGGAAAGATATGAAATTTATTATATTTTCAAACCTAACCAGCTTATCGGTTGTGAATAAAAAATTGATGAATTTGAATTGAAATGAAAAAATTATTGTAACGCGAACTTTTTAAATTATTTGCGAACTTTAAATTACCATAATTTACCGTCCTAATAAGTAGTCGATGTTTTAGTGTTTTTTTTTTTTTTTTTTTGATCCTCAAAAAATATAAAGAATAAGAGTTGCATTCCAAAACGGAGAACATTTTTTTTAATATATTTATTTTATTTTAAATTTTTATTATTTTTACATCGATTAAGACAGGGGTTGCCAAAGTGATCGATAAACACCCCCAAATGTCGATAACAACATTGGGGGTGGGGGTCAAAAACGTCTGAGGGGTTGAGAATTAATAATGAGTCGATCAAGGGTCGATTGCGAAAAGTTAGAAGATAAATGGTAAAGTTGGGTAATTAATTATATAAAATTCTAAATTTATTTACATATTTTTAATAACTTAATCTTTACTTAACCACAGTTTTCAGATTTTAATTAATTATAAAAATTTAGGGCCGATAAAATAGGAATGGTTTCACTAAGGGGCAAACAGAAAAGTGAAACTTTGAAAAAGTTTGACGACCCCTGCATTAAGATGTTTCTAAACGAGTTACTATACAAAAATGGAGTTTCAATGATTATGAAAAAAACAAAATGATAAAAAAAAGCTTATATCAATTTATTTTCTAAAAACCTCTGTAAAATGTAAGCTATTGTGTATGTTTATTGGAATTTTCTTATATTTTTTGTTTGTTGAACCCTCATATTATTTAAAATTAGTCATTATAAGCATTTTTGTTGAATAAATTAAAATCAGTTTGAAAATAGATGTAAAACTAAATTAAACCAACTTAACTTTCCCACAGATAACAAGCTAATCTTTATTCGGGTCAGAATTGTTAAATTTCATTTTAATAATAATAATAATAATAAATTTGGATATGAATGAAGGGTATAGAGATGTTACTGAAGGTCTAGTCAGATGGAGCTTTTGAAATAATAATTATTATTTATTATTAGTAAAATGTATTATTAAATATGCTTATATTTCGCAGGCATGTGACAATATTGTTCACTTATTACCATGGAGATATTTTGTTGCTTAAATTTTTTCTTAAATTAATAATAAATTGCACAATGATATTCTTTAATTAATACTCTTTCAAAATTTGAAATAAAGGAATTATTTATAAAATACTTTGCTTTAATATATATATATATATATATATATATATATATATATTATATATATATATATATATATATATATATATATATATATATATATATATATATATATATATATATATATATATATATATATATATATATATATATATTATTATTATTATTATTATTATTATTATTTAATGAATATAATCATTAATCACAAACTGTTTATTGTTTCTGTATTTACCTTTATACTTATATATATTTATATATATATTTTCGTAAATAAAACTTGTTTGCTATTGATTATACTTTTGAGAATCCTAGTTTATTCCTTTATGAAAGTTGTTAGAAAGCAGCTGATATGATTTATGATGTACCACAATATTTTATTAAGGTTCCTCTTGGGTAATGACCCGATACCTACAATAAACCCACCAGATTTGGTAGGAAAATCCCAAATCAAATTGAATCAAATTATCAAGAAATATTATCTAGTGTTCTTGTATTGCTTTGTAGGGTACTATTATTATTATTTATTGGTTAATGATGTGTTCAGCAAAATTATTATACGTTTAGTATGTGAAAGTAAAAAGATGTTAATTGTTAAAGAAGTCGCTTGTACTCCTTTTAAAATACATTGGCTTATGTTTTTTTTTTTTTTTTTTTTTTTTTTTTTTTTTTTTTTTTTTTTTCGAATTTTTGAACACGTTACTGCCGAGGTGGTAATTTGAAGGTCAAATATTTTGTTCTTTGGAATCAGTGTTTAAAGTTCTTCAAAGTAGGCAAAGAGGGATTTTCCTTTAAATATATTTCACAGAACTTTTTTTTTTGTTTTTTGTTTTGTTTAGTTTGGCTTTATTTCTTATAGTAAATAGGAAATAAAATATAAGTGCATGGGGATTTATGAATAAATACTCAAAACATTAGTGAAATATTCGAACCTAATTCCTAAGATTTTTAAATAATTATTTTTTCACTTCTAAATTTAATTAAATTAGGCACTTTATTCTCTCTCTTTTCCCCTTTTAATTTGATTACATATTACTGTGGTTTTTCAAAACTATAATTTAATATTTTTTCATAACATTTTGTAGCTGTTTTTTATGGGTTTTTTTTTTCGCTGCAACCATTTCCCAATGTTATGCATCTCGGTTCGAATTACTGCAGCCTTCATACCCTTCCAGCTGTCTCATCTTCCCGTCAGGTGTTATTAATACCATGATGGTTTTCCACCTGCTTTGATGCCTTCGAGGATAAGATGGTTATAGACATGGATCCGTTCACTTTTCTAACTTAAGATGCTAGAATCTAACCACACCTGGCTGGTATGAGTTTGCTTTAGTGCCCCAGGTGTCACCACGAGTGGGAGACATTTCTCTCTACGTTCTTCGCAAATAAAACTCAGGCTAGCAATATCTGCCCCCCTCCCAGGTGCTCCCGGAGACGCATCGTATCCACTTTTTAAATTTATTTTAGATAATCCTTCACTTACAACCCGAAACTCGCCTTTCCTTAGCGAAGCATTGGAAAAAGCCCTTTGAACAAATGACTTCCAAGTAACGTCGCAATGCGTAACGGCTCTCTTCTCGTTCTAACTACTTCGAAAACTCAAAGTTTCATTTTTGGTCACTGACGTCTTTGAACGAGATTCGTTATTTCTACCACTGATGACGTCAATAACACTTTGAAAGTCACAATTGTTGCCACTGAAATCAAGACGCACACTTCAAATGACATCTTAGCTCACTTACATATAAGAAAGTTACCTGTAACAAATGTTTACAAGTTTTTTCTCTATGCTGATGCTCCCGCTTCGCCTAACCCTTGGCTGCTTTTTACTTTTAGTACGCCGTTCTCCTATGAAGATTAAAGTAGGCTTCACTATATATACTGTTCGCGTACATACATGCCACACCCTCGGAAGTGTTTTCGATGTAAAAAATTCACCCATTCTAAT
>SEYY01010020.1:62500-67500 GCA_009176605.1 Armadillidium nasatum
CTTCACTTATCCGATCCAAATCAGACGATTTACCCCTCTTTACTTTCCTCTATATTTTACCAATTTCTTCTACCGAAATCTTCCCCTCATCCACTTCTACCATCCCTCTCCACCTCCTAAGCCTCTCTCCCTTAACTCCCTCCATATATATATATATATATATATATATATATATATATATATATATATATATATATATATATATATATATATATATATATATATATATATATATATATATATATATATATATATATATATATATGCAGGTAAAGAGAAAGGTACTGATGAAAAAAAAACAAAAAACTTTCATAGAACTAATAGAGTTTCCAATCAATATATATGTCCAATATCGTTAATATCTAAAATTCACACAATCTATTTCTGCCTTCATAATGACTTTAGATCACAGATTATATTATTTCGTGTTCACATAAAAAATATTTAGTATTCATCTTGATCATAAGAATTTAATTTGAAAAATGGGTTGAAAAATACTGAAATATGTGATCTTTAAAGTGTCGTAAGTAAAAGAGTGTAAGGGATGTAAGAACAAGAATGGATGGCGTCAAATATAATTTAAAGACTGAACATTATTTTTAGTTTCACACTCATGTATGTCAATTTGTTCCTTAATATATATATATATAATATATATATATATATATATATATATATATATATATATATATATATATATATATATATATATATATATATATATATATATATATATATATATATATATATATATATATATATATATATATATATATATATATATATATAAACTTAGACTTAGACTTACACTGTCCATAGAAGCAAATCGGGCGCCTCGTTCACAAACATGGACGTGATGAGGGAGAGACTTGGCTTCCCTCCTCCTAACTCTCTTCCTGTGACACCAAATACAAATCACAAGAACAATGGCTGCTGATACTCCTACACAGAGACCAACAAGCATCAAGACGTTAACATCAGAGGCTTTGGTGCCTAAAAAATGAAAACAAAATAAATATTTCATCCAATCTCCATTTATTTATTTATTTATAAATTGTATATTTATCTGTAATACAAATGTTTGTACTTACATTTAGTTTCGTCAGAATGATCGCCTAAACCACAGTTTTGATATCCGTTGCAGCGAAGATTTTTTGAAATACAAAAATTGTTTCTATTACACAGAAATTGATCACATTTTTGACCTATATATATATATATATATATATATATATATATATATATATATATATATATATATATATATATATATATATATATATATATATATATATATATATATATATATATATATATATATATATAGTATATATATATATATATATATATATATATATATATATATATATATATATATATATATATATATATATATATATATATATATATATATATAATATATATATATATATATATATAATATATATATATATATAATAATATATATATATATATATATAATATATATATATATATATATATATATATATATATATATATATATATATATATATATATATATATATATATATATATATATATATATATATATATATATATATATATATATATATATATATATGATAGATATATAGATAGATATATATATATATATATATATATAATATATATATATATATATATATATATATATATATATATATATATATATATATATATATATATATATATATATATATATATATATATATATATATATATATATATATATATATATATATATATACATAATTCATTATGGTAGAAAGATATAGATAGATCGATAGATATATATATACAGATAAATAGAAAGATATAGATAGATATATAAATATATAGATAGATATAGAGTTAGACAGATATATAGATAGGTTGGAAGTTAAACAGATAAACGGATAGATAGATTAAGAAGGATTAGTTTTCTTACGGGCTTGAATTTCTGTCCAAATAACTTTAAATCCCTGAGCTCCGACTGCTTTTCTAGCCGTCGTAAAAGAAAGTCTAAGAACAGATCCTACTGAAATGATTTGTGATATTTCTGGAGAGAGTTTGTCTCCGCACAATTCCATCGGAATTGCATCGAGACTTGTCCAAACCCTCACCACTGCCGCTGGACACCCTCGATCTGGAAGAATGAACGTATATTTGTAGCCTCTATTTCTTTAGTTATTTTGAACGGATTATAAAAATATGAAAATAAGAAAAGTTCTTAATGATTATTATAGGTGCAAAGTATTTTACCATTGTTAACAATAATTAAATTATTAATAAATATGGAATTTTGGATCTGAATTTTACAGAACACGTTATTACTTAAAATTTTAAATTTTCTACATTACTTCCTATTATTGAGTTAATTTGCAGTTGTCATATAAAGTTCAGAACCTAGTAACGTAGAAATAAACAAAGTGCAAACGTTAAATATGGTAGCAAGTGTCAATTTTTATAATTTATTGAATTTAAAGGATAAAAATCAAAGAAAAATATGGAAATTTTCCTCAAATTACCTAAAGGATTTCCTTCTACAGAAAACTCAGCAAACCACAGAAGAATTTTGTGTTGTGGTCTTACATAGATAAACCAGTCGCAAGTGAAAGACTCGTCGCTAGCGGGACTACCATATTTTTCAGGCCAATTTGGAGAAGTGATTTCACCCCATTCGTGTTTGGTAATGTTGCTTCCACAATCTTAAGTTACAAAAAAAGTAATTGTGTTTTCCAAATTAATACATAATCTGCATAAATGATATTAAATATTAATACACTACCATTTGAATACTAATATTATCACGGTGTATTATACAACAATCTGTGCAGTAATTCATTAAAAATATTTTTTATACTGGTATAATTCATTATTTATGTATGAAAATAGCATGTTTGTCTAACTCTGTCTAGCTTTACGTTTTACTACTACCATCCTGTTCACGATCATTTTCCATTATGATCATTATTAGATTGTCTTTTTGATTATTCGACAGGCAGAATAAACAATAATCACACTTGGTAATAATAGTTTTAAATTGTATTTTACCAAAGACATTTTTAACATCTTAGTACTTTTTCTGTGATACAATTTTAGGTTTTCCTTTTTAGATTAAAGTAGTATGACTTTTAAAATACAATTTACTTTCTAATTGGAAAATAAACTTAAAACTAATCTTCCTTTGATAACATCACATTAGCAACTAATGGTATAAAAAATTTGAGCAAAATAAAAATATGAAATGCTACAAATTTTTTGAAATTCAAAATGATATAAAATATCCCTTATTGATTTTCAATATTGATCTTTATAGAAATTGTCACTTAATTTTCGCTTTGTCTTTAACTAAAAAAAAAAAAAAAAAAAAATTCGAATAATTTTAATGCCTCATTTAACATCTTTCCAGTTGTGTTACTCTTAAAAGTGATGTTAGATTGCAAGTTTATTCTTATAACTACTCTTCATTCAAGCAAATATCACTTCTGATATACCAATGATTTTTGAAACATTTATATTATATTGCGAAAAACTAACACACAGCTTTTACATTTAGTTTTATAGTTTATTAAAAAATTTCTTAGTTTCCTTCTAAAATTTATTGTTCTGCTTTTATTTATTTATTTATTTTTTATTCATTTATTGTATTTATTTGTACTTATTTGAATTTATTTATTTACTATTAATATTATTATTATTATTTATTTTTATTTTTTAAATTTTTTTCCATTATTATTACTAATTATACGTTTCAAGAATCCAAATGAGATCTCTCTCTCTCTCTCTCTCTCTCTCTCTCTCTCTCTCTCTCTCTCTCTCTCTCTCTCTCTCTCTCTCTCTCTCTCTCTCTCTCTCTCTCTCTCTCTCTCTCTCTCTCTCTCTCTCTCTCTCTCTCTCTCTCTCTCTCTCTCTCTCTCTCTCTCTCTCTCTCTCTCTCTCTCTCTCTCTCTCTCTCTCTCTCTCTCTCTCTCTCTCTCTCTCTCTCTCTCTCTCTCTCTCTCTCTCTCTCTCTCTCTCTCTCTCTCTCTCTCTCTCTCTCTCTCTCTCTCTCTCTCTCTCTCTCTCTCTCTCTCTCTCTCTCTCTCTCTCTCTCTCTCTCTCTCTCTCTCTCTCTCTCTCTCTCTCTCTCTCGTCTCTCTCTCTCTCTCTCTCTCTCTCTCTCTCTCTCTCTCTCTCCGTTTATTCAGTTTCCTTTGGTATGACCGTAATAAAATAAATGGAAATGAGAAAATCAATAAAATAAAAGGTATGACCGTAATAAAATAAATGGAAATGAGAAAATCAATAAAATAAAAGTATCCGTGAATGAACAGATAGATCTGTTTAGTTACAAAGAATGTGTGAAGAACAATATATATAGAGTTATAGACTGCTCATAAATATGGAATATGAACATATGCTTAATTATAAAATAGAGTAAATGATATAAGACAGAAATTTCGTAATTAATAATTTTTGCTCTCGTTTCCTGAAGTAAATTTGCCTGATGTGGGAGACCAAATGACTTATTTTTGAAGAATTACGATTTTCCCAATTTTTATCTAATCCTGTTAAGATCTAAAAAAAAAAATAATATAGTTCTATATATGTCAAGACAAATTTTTAGGAAGATTATTTAAATTTAAAGGTTCATTTCAGAATGAGAGTTTATCACCAAGAAGAAAATTTAGGAGATAAGGAATGTGAAGAAATATTCAGCTTTTGCTTTTAATAGGGCAAAATTTTCCAAAAACATATTCATCAAGTAGAAAAAGTGCAAGTGAATTTAATAGATGATCTACGATTTTGAACGTCAACGAAGGGGGTTTGGTGAACTTAACAAATTTAATTTAAATTTTCAGTCTTCATGAAGTAAATTGTTGATGTATTTATCCTTTATTAAAAGCTTTTTCTTTTTTTAACAAACTATATGTAATAATATTGTAATAAGATTTCAATATTAAATACAAGTTCAACGGTCGCGTGGAAATTTTACATCTGTTCTTTTATTCTATTCT
>SEYY01010020.1:72500-74347 GCA_009176605.1 Armadillidium nasatum
CAGATGGGATGTCACCATGCTTGCGGACTACTGCTGGTGCCTCGAGAGACATTCCAGAAGGGAAACATACACGAAAATCCTTGCGAAAACATTTTAAAAACATATCAGACCCGTTGATAAACCTTAGACCTCTAAAATGTTGCAGACCAGTGATTATTGGAGTTAATAATTAAGGAATTCCGTTATGTATTAATGAATATAAGAAATTTAATTTGGTAAATTTAAAAATTTTATTTTTCCTTTTTCGTTTTTAAAATTTTAAAAATTAAACCAAATTTATATTTAATTTAAAAAATAATTTATATTTTTCAGTGTTTAGTATTAAAATCTTACCTAAACTGAGATAACTCTCTGAGAAATTAAAAATGCTTTGAAATCCTCTATTTTGAGTATCTGCTGTTCTGTGAAGCGTTTCAAAAGTGACCATGAGCGTATTTTCGCTGCTAAAAACCACAAGATGTCGTTGCTGTCCGCAATACGTTCCGATTAAAGGAGATAACTGGTCAGGCCCGTCAAATATCTTGATTTTATCAAATGGACAACTAAAATAAATCAAAATTTAAATAGAATAATTCTCTTTTTTTTTAATATCATAAATAATGATTCCCATATAATTAAATAGAATTTTTCTCTTTTTTTTTTTTTTAAAAAAAATCATAAATCATGATTTTAATTAGTAGAAAATTATTAGATTCAAATTAAAATTATTTTCACGATTTTTAAAGCGATTGCATTAATTTTAAATATGTAAATTAAAATTATTTATATTTTCAAATAAAAAAAAATTTCATCCATTTTGGCTTTAAAATTTATACGTTTAACATTTTATTTTGCTTATTCTATTTTAAATTTTTTTTTACTAGTAACTATTGGAAACTGTAGAAAGAGTGAGCTTGACGAAAAAAAAGAAAATCAGAGAGAGGAGTACGTTTGATCGGAGAGATGTAGAGAAAAAAATAGATAACAGAGTTAGAAGAGAGAGAGAGCGTAAGAGTAGTAAGAGAGAAGAGATGAAGGAGAGAGAGAGAGATCGAGAGAGAGAGAAGAGAGAGAGAGAGAGAGAGAGAGAGAGAGAGAAGAGAGAGAGAGAGAGAGAGAGAGAGAGAGAGAGAGAGAGAGATGAGAGAGAGAGAGAAAGAGAGAGAGGAGAGAGAGAGAGAGAGAGAGAGAGAGAGAGAGAGAGGAGAGAGAGAGGAGAGAGAGAGAGAGAGAGAGAGAGAGAGAGAGAGAGAGAGAGAGAGAGAGAGAGAGATAAATATTTTACTTACTGAGCTCCTCCATAAAAGAGGTCAAAATCCCTAAATTCTAGTCTTATTCTTTGCCCTTTTTGACCCACAAATTTCCAATAACATGAAATATTTTTTGGGTAGACGCCTGGGTAAGTTGGAGCAAGGAAAATGCCACTTTTTTTCAATTCTGAATGGACGATATGACCACACACGTCGTGAGGACCACTGCTACCAATATTGTACTTTGCTAAAAAAAAACAATTCCACTTATTATTATTATTATTATTATTATTATTATATAATTACAGAATTATTCTCATCATAATTATTATTATAATTATTATTATTATTAGAAGTACTTATAATTTTTTAAAAAATAGAAAATTATAATATTTATGTAGAATAATAATTCCGAAAATCAATTAAAATTTAATGATAAAATGATAATAATTTGTCATTACGAAAAAATAATTACATAACTAGTTAAAATTGGTACAGCAAGAAGTAGTAATATAAATATTAACTTCAGTAAAATATATGATAATTCATTATATACTAGAATAATTATCATTAATAGAACTAACAAGAATTATTGAATTACAGTATTGTAATTAATGT
>SEYY01010021.1:10000-12500 GCA_009176605.1 Armadillidium nasatum
AAGCAAGGACGAGAGGACTGGCCACCCGACCTTGTGATTACTCTGCCAACGGCTTGGAACAGCTCCAGAATCAGCATTGGAAACCATAGTTCAAAGAAGCACAATTTTCTGGAGATCTCTAGGAGAGAGTATTTAGAGGTTAGTTTGAAAACGATGCTGGTCCTACTGAAAGGGTGAAAACCTTACCTGAGAGTTTGGATAAGACTCATGGACCGACATTGAGACCAACGAGCAGAAAAACATTATCTTTTATTGGGCTCTGGGAGAACTTTTAAGAGCATATGGGGAAAGACGCTGGTTCCACTGACAGGGTGAAAACCCTTCCTGGGAGAGGATATATATATATATATATATATATATATATATATATATATTATATATATATATATATATATATATATATTATATATATATATATATATATATATATATTGAGAGAGAGAGAGAGAGAGAGAGAGAGAGAGAGAGAGAGAGAGAGAGAGAGTAAGAGGGACAAATGGAAAGTAAGGAGAGGGAAAAGAGAAAGAAAGAAAAAAAGAAATATAGATAAAGAGAGAAAGAGAAAAGGACGGAGAGAGAGAAGGAAGAAGGGAGAGAGAGAATAAAGAATGATTGAGACAGAGAGAAAGAGAGAGGAGAGTGAGAAAGAAAGAAAGTGAGACAGAGAAAAAGAGAGAAAGACGAAGATAGAGAAAAAGAGAGATGGAAAGAAAGAGAAAGAGGAAGAGAGAAAGAGAGAGAGAGAGAGAGAGAGAGAGAGAGAGAGAGAGAGAGAGAGAGAGAGAGATAGTTTTTCCCAAAATGTTTCAAACTGAAATATTTTTAATTCATCAAATTAAAACGATGAAAGCCTGAAGTATTTTCCCTTTGAGCGATTCATATTGAAATTGTTTCATATTTTTTCGTCCCATTCACATCTTTATTTTAAAATACGATTTTTTTTTCTTTTACTTCATAAATTCGTTTCAACTTGAATAGAATTAAAAGGACTGGTAATAATTTTTGCAGTAATTACAAAACCTAAAAACTAAAAATTTGAATTATTCTAATGAGCAGAATACACACACACACACACACACACACACACACACACACACACATATATATTATATATATATATATATATATATATATATATATATATATATATATATATATATATATATATATAATATATATATATATATATATATCGTAATTTTCAGTCAAAGCGTTTGTTGAGCTTAAGTAACAAACGATGCTGCTTGTTCTCGTGTATCTAATTTGGAGTCTTCCGAATTTTCTACTTTGTGGCTTACGCTCTCTTACCATTCTAGGGTACCATTTCATACCATTTCTTTTGACCATTTATTCTTCGACTATCTAATTCTAAAGCACAATCTCCATTCTGCTTCTTTCTTTGAAATCATGATCTTCTAGTTGTCATTATACATCCAATATCCTTTCCCTTGAACTACACTTTAATAAATCATGGTTTAAGTATGCTTTTGATCGTGTTATTCCCAGCATAAAAAAAAATAGTTTAATCAGAAAGGAGGATAGTGTTGGTACTGAAAGGATTATTAAAGAATCTCTTAACTAAAGTGTAGAACAAGAAGGAGAAGAGGAGATTTGTGTTGAGTAATTTAAGAAGAAAAATGCCTTTAACGTAGCAGGTTCATAATAGTTAGAAGTTAGATGGTAAGCTTTATGGATTAGAGACTTTATACTATTGCATTTGTAACTGAAATGACGGATGAAGTTTGGTGAAAGTTGATTTAAAGGAAAATGCTTGTAAGGAAATGTAGTTGAAGGCATTCGCAGAAAAACTGCAGCAAAAACGGGTGAAACAGCATGCATAGGACGGAAACTCAGCAGAAACAGTAACAACAGATGCAGATGCAGATGCAGCAGTGGAAGACTCAGAAGCGTAAACAGATGAAGCAGCAGCAGTAACAGTTACGGCATCTGCAGAAGTAGAAGCAGACGAACGTAGAAGCAGCAGCAGACGTAGCAGAGTCAGAAGCAGACTGATGCTGCAGCGGAAGCAAATGTAGACACAGAAGCGACAGATGCAGAAACAGACGCAGAGAAAGTAACAACAAAGTAGCAGACGCTGCAGCAGCAGAAGAAGCAGACGCAGACTCAAAAGCAACAACGATAGATGCTGCAGAAAAATGTGAATTTGCTGCAGACGCAAACGCAGACAAGATACAAAAGCGATAAACGTATAAGAAGAAGCAGACGCAGAGGAAGACTAAGAAGCAAATGCAAAATCGGCAGAATAAGATATTGGAGCAGATGTAGACAGCAGCAGCAGCAATAGCAGATATAGCAGCAGAAGCACACTCAGCAGACCCAAATGCTGCAACAAAAATAGACTCAGAAAAAACAGCAGTAGCAGAAGGAAATAGAAACTAAGACGCAGCCACAAACGCAGTAGCAGCAGGAAAGCAATTCCAGCACTGGCCGCAGGAGTAGACTTTAAGTAAGATTCAAAGACGCAGACGAAGACAACTGT
>SEYY01010021.1:22500-25970 GCA_009176605.1 Armadillidium nasatum
CTTTCTCACTGCCTTTACATTCTTCCATTCCTCCCCTCTCACCACCATCTCCACCTCCAATCCCATTGCTTTGCTTTTGCTGGGTTTAATTTAATCCCTTGTTTGCATATTTCCACAAATTCTGTAAACAACATTCTCATTTTTCCCAGACTCCCACCAACACCGATCATTTGCAACAAAAAACATTTACCTCTCTTCATCCTCCACACTATTCAGTCTAATACCCTTTAGTTCCCACTCATTTCAATCAAAAGATTAAATAACCATGTGACATTACGCACCCCTGTCTTAGCTCCACTCCTATTTTAAACCAATCACTAAGTTCCCTCTTCACTCTTACCCTCGATTTACAATTTTCATAAATGGCATCAATCCTTTCAATAATCTCTCCCACTCCCTACCTCCCTCAATACCTAGAACAAATTCTCCTACATACTGTATCATAAGCTTCTCAAATTCATAAGACACACATATTCCACTTTATCTTTTCACGCAATTTTCACAATCATTCTCAGTGTAAAACCTGGTCCACATATCCTTATCCTCTCTAAAACCTTTTTTCCTTCACACTCTTCCTCTATTCAATTCTTCATTTTTGATACTGATACTCTCCATAATCTTCTCTACCACACCCACAGACTATTCCCTTTATTTTACACACCATCTTATCATTTTCCAATATTTAATATATATAATATATATATATTATATATATATATATAATATATATATATATATATTATATTATATAATATATCTATATATATATAGGTGTCCGAGATACCCATCGCGTCTCTTAATAATTAATATCTAACAGTCTACCCTCTCTTCCATTTTATACACTAACAAAAATCCCTCTCTCATGCACTCCATCACCCATTATATTTACGAATGTCTTTTTCATAAATGGCGTAATGACTATCATTAGACCCCTTGCTGCGCACATGCCAATCAATTCGGTCCTTTTCGTTTCTACCCAAACGGCCTACCATTTTTCACACTTATATAACACACGCTCGCAAATTTTCAACAGACAATCATGATCCCTAATCAAAACTCCCCAAATATCACTCAACTCCCCAAAATGCCTCTTCTCCCCTCCATTGGCTCCCACCACCTGTGCAACGGAGATATAAATATTCATACTCTCTCTTTAACCTTATTCGTTCTCAGACTATTCTGGACCCAGACTTTCTCTCCTTTTCATACATCACCACTCTCACTCATTGCAATTCCAATAATCTCATCTTACCCTTCATCACACATGCGTAAAGCCTTTGTATTCGGAAAGGAAATTCCCTCACCCTTCATTGTCATTTCGAATGCCAGAACATCTATTTCTTTCCTCATCATCATCCCCACTTCTCCCTCTTCTCTTCCTTATTCACCCATCTTACATTCATTTGAACTTCAACAATCAGGCTTCCCCCTCCTCCAGCCATCATTTCATTCTACCCACTCACTAACTCAATATGTGGCGCTTCATGATAGGACACGAACTCACACTCACACGCTACCCAATTTAGTTCACCACCGAATTAATTCCAACTTAAAACCTTAAAATTTACTTCCCCCATCTACAAAGTACTTACTTTTGCAACACGGCTTCGCTTAAAACCTAAATGTTACCTTAAAACCTCAATTCCTACTCCCGCAATCTACTATTAATTTCCCCAATTAACAAACATACCTTAAAACCTACCCGTTAACTTAAAATCTTAAATCTTACTACTCTCATATACTGTTATGTTAAATAACCAATTTACTCTAAAAACAAATCATCATCACTATTATTAGTATTTCTATTGCTACTATTATTATAGTTCTTATTTATTTTATATTATTTTTTTTTTTATTATTATATTTATATATATTATATTTTTTTTTTTGTATATAATAATAATAATACTTATCTTTTTACAGAAGGTTGCTATAAATTAAAACAAAAACATTAAAGAAAACACACTTTCAATATATTAAAAAAACAACACTGTAAACAAAATTAAAAACGACAAAAAAAAAAAATAAATATATATAAATAATATATATATATATATATTATATATATATATATATATTATAATATATATAATATATATATATATATATATAATGTTAATAACTTAACATAAGTTTGAAAAGAAATTTAAAAAAAAAAAAAAAATCAGAAAAATAAAAAGCAAAACAATTTTTAATTAAGAATTCTGAATATAAATAAAATAAATTAAAAAAAATAATCAACCTTAAAAAAAAAAAACAACAAAAAATTAAATTAAAATAAAAAAAATAAAATAAAAAAAAATAAATAAATAAACATAAAATTTAACTGCAATAAATTTACGCAAAGCGAATTTACTTTTTATTTGGAAATAATATGAAAATTATTTCCCGGATTAAATTAATATTATTTCTTATTTAAATGAGAGTATTTTTCATTTTAAACTCGCTTAATTTGAAACATAATATTATTATTATTATTATTATTTTATTATTATTATTATTATTATTATTATTTATACTACTATTATTATTGTTTATCATTATATTAGCAATTTATTTTTATTTTAGTATTATTATTTTTGCTATCATTATTATTATATTTCAGTTACTATAATACTATTATTGTTTTGACCTTTTTTTTTTTTTTTTTTTATTATTATTATTATTATTATTATTATATTTTTTTTATTATTTTATTATTATTATTATTATATTATTATTATTATTATTTATTTATTTCAGTATTATTATTATTATATTTTATTATTATTATTTTATATTATATTATTAATTATTATTATATTATTATTATTATATCATTATTTTAAAAATAATATGCAACTATAATTGTTGTTTATCATTATTATTAGATATTATTTTTATCATTTTCATGATTATTATTATTATTATTATATTATTATTATTATTATTATTATTCATAATTTATAATGAACAAAAAAATTTAAAAAATGCACAGGTTTTCTAATTTCTTTATTCATCACAATTCACTGCTTGTTTCTGTGACAGTAATTGTTATTTTTGTTAATAATAATAATAATAATAATAATAAAAATAAATAAAAAATAAAATAATAATAAATAATAAAAATAAAAATAATGTAATAATAAATAATAATAATAATAATAATAATAATAATAATAATAATAATAATAATAATAATCAATGAACAGATTAATAATCTTTTAACAAAAAGCGAAGTAAAAATTTAAAATTGCTCTATTGAAAAGAAGCCTGGAAAAAATCGATGAATAAACATTGTTTGTTCAAAATATTTCTCATTCCTCTCTCTCTCTCTCTCTCTCTCTCTTCCTCTCTCTCTCTCTCTCTCTCTCTCTCTCTATTATTTGAAAAATATTTGAAGCTAAAATTTAACTTTTATTTCTTTTTCGAAAGAAAGATTTTTAATTAAGCGTTTATCATCATCATTATTATTATTATTATTATTATTA
>SEYY01010022.1:0-15205 GCA_009176605.1 Armadillidium nasatum
AAGAAGCTTTTGACACAACAATGGAAACAACTGCAGATTTTAGGGCAAAACCCGGATCAAACAAATCAGCCGATGTATCTAATGTTGCAGACATTAACACTACAAGATTTTCCCAAACAGATATAACAATACCTCCGGAAGAAGAGGAGGAAGAAGAGGATCTGTTTAACCTGTTCAGCACAACAATGAACGAATCATTTGAAGGTTTTTGTCCATTAGATTATTCGATAGAACAAGATTCATTCGAAGGATTTGTACCTAAGGCTCTTTCCACCATAATGGAAGAACCTGATAAATATTATCAGCTGAATTTCAGTGATGAGTTCAGCGATAAATCGAATGAATCATTTGAAGGGTTTGATCCGGAGATGTTTTATATTGAGGAACACTATATGGAACTACCGGGACCTATAGAAGCATCGCCATCGGAAGGAGAGCGACAGATGGACGTCACCGAATTAAAGGAGATGAATTCACCGGAAAAAGAGCCTTCTCCACGACGATTGCGGTCTAAAGGAAACGCCACGCCGCATGACTACGTTATGGAACATCCACTTGAATATAAAATTCGAAAAGAAAAGAAAAGCTAAGTGAAATGTTCCGTAATAATAAGTGTCCGCGAATTGTGAAAGAGTGTCGTATTCCGGATTGTGTTCAGTGTCATGAGATGTGAAATAAAAATAAATTCTTCATACAAACATAATACACACACATATGAACATTTTGTAAAGTAGTTCTAATTATTTGTTTATTCAATAATTAAACTAATAATATTAATAAACTATTAATAACATTAATAAAGTAAAATTATATAACCATATAACCAAGTAGTGTAGATTCGTATAATCTAGCATGTTAACGAAATTATTTATTCTGAGCATGTTTACTACACTACACTACGTAATTTGTATAGACTATGTTAATTACTAAATGTATATATAGTATAAATTAACATATATAACATGTATAATATAACATGTAGTCTACCATATTAACCAACTAATTGATTAGTCATAATTAGTATGTATATAATTGCTTATATTGTTTAAAATTGAATTGCTTTATGACATACTTTTATTAAATTCAATATTAACGTAAATGTTGATATAAGTCATGTATATATATATTGAATTAAAGTTCATTTTTTTTCATTGTGTATATATTTTTATAATTGATTATTTCATTTATTTTTATTTCTTTGTTATAAGTTTTATATATGTACCTACAAATATCTATTTTTGTATTTTTACAGTTTGAAATGGAATCGAAAAAGATATTGATGATGGGAACCTCCGAAGTAGGCACATTAACACACCTGAAGGAGCAATTGCAGCGAGAGTATGACATCCGTCTATTTATTTCTTGCCATTCCGGCGCGAAATTGATGACTCTTGGGCAACATCTCACCCGTTTCTTTAAAACCAATGGGGCAGTTGACCAAATATATATATTTGGTTTAACTTGTTCCATTTGGAAAAAAGTTTCCTTGACCTCTGAGGACCAGTCTATCCAGGTCATTACTTGGGATCCAGTAGCCAATATGTCCCTTGTTCCTGTTCAGATGGATGCCATAAATAGAAATAGCCACCAAATTTAATCCCCATGTGATGGTATATTTGGTCATCCCTACCATGAAAGACATTGCTTCTTTCAACGAGGCCTTCCTCAATCGTCAAGGTCGGAGTGACCTAGTACCATCACTCGAACAACATCCTCACCTTAAAAGAGCCTTTTTAACTCTAAAAGCTCGTGAGATGTTTGGTAAAACGGTCGAGCTACAAGAACCGAGATTTACTTGGTATAATAAAATGGTTTTTCCGATGAAAAGGGTGTTTGACCATTATTATAACAATAAGAATCAAGCCAACCCTCATCATCAATTCTGGATGGGAAGATCGGACAGGTTGGATGCTATGGATATGTGTTATGATGGTCTACATTACACAGAATCCGCCTTTAATGAAATGTTTGCCATCCTGAGTCTAACCAACTTTAACCGACGGGCTCAAGAACCTAGACTAGTTACACCCATCGTCAACATCCCAACAACCACTACCACAACATCAGTGAGTGTTGAAGAAATAGAGGCAGTCCCTGGACCTTCGGGTATCCAAGGCCGAATTGATTATCGTCCCAGTCAACCCCGGACGGTACCCTCTACCAAAAAGAGGCGAACAAAAGGTAAAACGGAGACTCGAGTTTTTTATTCTCGAACGTTCGTGGGTTCCAAGGGCCTGGGCGAACAACCTTCCACATCTTCGGAATCAACATTACCCCCTGATGGAATAAAAATGAAAAAGAAGGGTTCGTTACTGACTTGTCCTACAACTTCCAAATCTAAGAAAAGTAGTCCTACCAAAGCTACTCCACCGACGTCCACCACAACATCGAGCAACAAAAAACCAAAGGTTAAGCGACTTCAAACTCGTTACAACCAGAGAAGAAAGATGTTACGTCGGCTTGCTAAACAAAAGGGTACTTCTCAAACTTCAACCAGTAATAATCCCCCACCAGTACCTTCAACAATGTCATCTACAATTCCGGAACTTACCACTTTCCTTACGTTTCATGTATCCCAGATTTGGAAGTTTGTGAAAGATAAGGGTTTCTCAAAAGAGGTTACTCTGCAGGAGCTTGATAGGGTTATTAAGCAAGTTTCTGAAATAGATCCCCTATAGAATAGTTTCTGTCTGTCTTTCACTAGTTTTATAGGTTAAGGGTGGGATTTTTTTGGTTTTTGGGAGCTTTCTTTTCCGTCCTTCCAGTCTCTGTTAATCACATCGTGACTCTCCTCATTAGTACACTCCTACTTGCCTTCCTTGTCTTTAAGGAAAGTTGGTCAGTCTCGGTTACCGACACCAACTTTGGTAAGGGGGTGTAAGTATATGATCACATATACTATTTCCTTTTATTTTCCAGAGGTGAAGTCACTATGCGAAGAGACGCTGTGGAAGAAGATGAAATTACTACATAAATGAAACAACAGAATGAAATTGCAGTCGTTCATGCTAAGTCTATTCCGTTGTAGTATATTTCTAACCTATTTATTTCTTTATTTTTAGATTATTGTATTGATTTTGAAAGTAATATTTAATTTTCCACAACAATAATAAACACTTCATCATTGTAATTATAAACATTTAAAAAGACTTACTTTGGATTGGAGCCATTATCAGCAAGGGCCAATTCGTGAAGTCCCTTAATTAGGTTTTTCTATTTTTTTTTTTCTAAACTCGTAGAATTCATGGAATAGAATAACATTCTTATTCGTATATTTCAGTTCCTACTTGGGAATTAGTCATTCTTCCTACTTGGGAACTAGCCCATTTTTCCAACCTAGGATTTAATTCCGGAATCATCATACGGATAGAACACTCTTGTGTGTTACCCAATCTGCAAGAATTTTGGTTATAGCGTTCCCCAATAGAATCATTGCCCTTCCTTTTTCGCTGCATAGTTTGTTCCATTCAATTGAAAAATCTTTCTTGATTCCATTCAACTATTTTCATTACTTCTGTACATATTCTGTACCTCAATAAAGTTATAAGGTTTTCGTTCAGTTTCCTTACCCCTTCTTATTGCCATATTCTCGCTGTATTTCGTTCCTTCATCGTGATCCTCCCTATAGCAATCGCTACGCTCCTGAGAAACTTCGGTCGCTCAAGAAGGATTGCGCCATCAACATTTCATCCATCCTTGTTAATCCAGTCGTCCGTAGAAAAGGATAAGTGGACGACACACATCAATAAATCAACCTACCTTTAATTGACGGATACTTCACTAGAAGATCATTCCATTATAGTGAGTATCATATTCAATCATCATTTATATTTTTTTTCTGTCGAGTCCTTCAGGCCCGACTCCTACAACATATACAGCATGAGTGTTGCTTTGACCAGCTAGTACACATTGTTTTGGCCTCAACTCCACAAATTTAGAGAAACCAATTTTCATGTTAGAAAACCTTTTGAATAATATGTGGGCCTCTTTTAAGTTGCATAGTATGAGCCTTTTTTGAATTTTCTTTTTATATTCATCTGATTCTAATACTGTTATGCAATCTTTTACACCTGGCATTGCCCTGCTGATGTCATCATTTTCGTAAAATAATGAACAGTTTGCACTATATCCTCTGGTAGATGCTTCCTTGGTTTTGGGTTAGGACTTCCCAAAATGTTCTTTTCTTTAAGCAGATTTTTTGGACTGTTGTACCATAAAATTTGGTGCATTAAATTATCTCATGATTTTTCGTATGGACCACATGTCTGGTAGGAAAGTTAGTATCATTAACCTTTTTGTCCTATTTGTATCATTTGAATATTGAACTTTTAAGATTTTGCAGAACTGACTGTTCTAGATTCTCAGCATTGTTGTCCGAGTCTTCTGCTGCCTTAAAAATGTTTTGCTTCAGAGCTGGGTCAATCTTTTTTACTTTTTTTTTAGAATAATACTTTGACACAATTTTCTCCTTGTCAGTTGGAGACTCTCCTAACTCTTGAAGAGAAATGTTGAGCCCCTTAACCACTTCTGATTGCAATGTAAAGCTTGGGTCTTTGTCTGAAGAATCTGAACTATTGGTATGATCAATATTGAAATGAGAAGTAGAGGACTGGTCAGTGTTCATATTTTTTATAAAACAGTAAGTTCTTATCTACAACTATCACAAATTGAAGCTCCATGAGGCATTTCAGGAATTATGTCACACATCTATTTTGTAAGCTTTAATTTCTTTCTGCCCTGTACAAAGTGATTAGCCTTTTTTGTTGGGTTAAAACATTGCACCCTTAAAAATGTTGTACCACTCTCCATGTTGAATATTTATAATTTACAAAATGCTTGAGTATCAACTCAGAAAGATATCAATGTTATAATTCATATATAAACATTTTAATTATAATATATGCTGAAAATATATAAAATGACAATAATATATTAATAGAAAGAGTATAGCAAAATTAAAAATATTGCAAACACCTTTGTATAAATATTATAGTAAATTATACAGTATACCGTACTACATAAGATTTCTAATTGTACTTAAACTCAAAGCAAATCAACACAGCACTAACTTCACCTACAGACTGACTTTTGACTATAGCATATTCCATCATATGTGCCACATAGACACTGAATACATGTTTCAACTTGTCATTTGTAAATTTGTAAACATGTTGATACATGTTCTTGTAAAACAAATCATGCATATATATTATAATATATATATATATATATATATATATATATATATATATATATATATATATATATATATATATATATATATATATATATATATATATATATATATATATATAGGGATGGAGTGAAGTATCGGCATATTTTCCGATACCGGTATCGGTATCGACCTTTTTTAGTATCGGTATCGGCAACATTTTTGGATAAGAGTAAAGTATCGGTATAGGTAGTAGTATCGGCATATTTTCCGATACCGATACCGGTATCGGTATCTGGTAATTTTTTGGTATCGGTATCGGTAAAAATTTTTGGTATCGCTCCATCCCTAAATTATATATATATATATATATATATATATATATATATATATATATATATATATATATATATATATATATATATATATATATAATATATATATATATATATATGATTTCTCTATATCTTATTTACATAAATCAGTTTATATAAAAGAGAAAAGTAGGTTGTGTTTAGGCAAAATTTTGGATTTTTGTAAAAAACCCTGGTTTGTAATATTTTAAAATATGAAGCCTTCATCATCCCATAACTAAACTTTGCCAGACATTTAATATATATGTATAAGGTATTTGCTTAATTTATTTGAAAACTTTTTTTGTAATTCTACAAAAAAAAATTTAATTCAAATTTGACATAGATTTTGAAAAAAAAAAATTCCTCAAAACCCATATTGTTATATATCATTGAAAAGACCATGAAATACGCTACAAAATGACACCACTCTCATTGTTCTCACTTTACTAGAAAAATTGCTATCTTAATTTGAATATATGGTGGTCTAACATTTTCCAAGATTTTTCTCTAACTTTACATGGCCTTAGTTTCTAATTGGTTTGAAATATTTTCCTGAAATTTGGTATTATTCATTGTCTCCATACAGTTAAGCATTGTTGAATATTTCATGGAAATCAAAAATGGTGAGGTTAAAAGGTTGTGTTGATTTGATGCTGAATGACCCTATCTCTGATTGCCAGTATGACTTTTGTAAGAAATACTCTCCTGGTGATCATCTTTCCTTTCTCTCTAACTCTTGGTCTTCCGCTCTATGGCATTTCGGTGAATCTTCTACAATCGTTCTAGACATTTCAAAAGCCTTCGGTAGGGTCTGGTACAAAACTTTGATTTCTAAACTTACCTCTGTAGGAATCTATCCTTCTCTCTGATTCTTTAAAATTCTATTAATAGTGGTGTTCCTCAGTATTCTGTCCTGTCCTCAACACTTTTTTCGCTTTTCATTAATGATGATCTCTATTAATTCATAACCTATCCACTCCTATGCTGATGACTCCACACTTCATTACACCTTTCAGTTGGAAAGTTAATTGACACTAGAATGGTGGCCTTGGAGCAACTGACTTCTTATCTTTCTCGCATTTCAAATTGAGTCAGAAAAAACATAGTTGTTTTCAATACCTCAGAAACTCAGTTCCTTCATATCTCTACTCAACAAAATCTTCCACACAACTATAGCATCTTCAAAAACACACAACTCAAGCCTTCATCTGTCCTTAATGTTCTTGGTCTTTCTCTTGTGATCTTTCTTGGAAGTATTACATTACTTCTCTTTCTAATCAAGCTTCTATGAGGTTGGATGTTCTGTTACACCTTCATGATTTTTTTGCACCAATACAGTTACTTTCTCTTTCTAGAGTTGTTGTTCTCCCTTGTATGGAGTACGCCTTACACATCTGGAGTGGTTCCACTCACATAGCTCTCCTTAACAAGGCGGAGTCTATGGTTTTTCATCTGTCAAACTGTTGTGTAACTCCTTACAATTGCTAGTACCATGGACACTGCTCTTCTGAACTCTGTTGTTGCATTTCTCCTTTCTCCATCCAACTATCTGACTTCAAACTTAACCACTATGCCTAATCTTACATGTACTCTACTGGTAAAGTGTGGAACACACCCCCTTTATCTGTTTTCCCAATTTCTTTTGACTTGCATACATTCAAGTCCTGTGTATTGGGGCATGTCGCGTTTAACGATTAGGTTCCGGTATTGCCCCAACTCTGGTGGAAATTAGTAGGCCTCTTGTCTTTACCCACAGAGGAGACAATATATATACAGGGTGAGTTGTGAGGAATGGACCAAACTCAAGGAGTGGATTGTGCACTGGATAATAATGTTAAAAAAAACACATGTTCTTATCCAATTTACATTTTTTTTCATTTTATAGCATGATGACAAACAAAATATCATACATTAACATTTGGGTTATAGTGTTTTTATAAATGTTTTAAAATTCTGCCATTGACCTCTAAACATTTTTGTCTTAATCTACAAAGGGCAGTTATTGCTCTCTTGATTGCTTCATGTCTTCCTTTAATAATGCCTGCAGCATTTTGAATACATCAAATTAGTGCATCCTCACTTTTAATTTGTATACTCAGTTAACGCCCCTAACAGTAATCATACTGATCTGGAGATCTTGAGGCCAACTAATTGACCCAACCACCAACTCTGGAACCTTTCGTCAATGCTACCTCGATAAATGGCATGCACAATGTAATATATTTGGATTTTAAAGAATTTAATTCCTTGTTTTTTTTGAACTCTGGGGCGTTGATAAGGAGAGGACTGATTGCAGCAGGATTGAGAGGAGAAGACCCGATAGAGTCTTAGCCTCCATTCTTGCTGGTGTATATTTAAATTTATTTTTTTTTTGTTCAGTTAAAATCCTTAGTGTTTAACATTGATTACTAAAATGTGTTTCTCATTGCAGAAGTGATATTATAATGAAAGTTAAGACCTAATAATTAAATGTTATTTATCATATTGATCAGTATAACATTGTTTATAATTTCACCTTATTCTTACCAAAAATATCCTGATATCTAAAAACAGTAGTGAACGCAGTGTCGGTGAAGTATGTTCCTAAGATATATTAAGTAAATGAAATATGAATTTAAAATAAACATTGAAAACTATATTATATGCATCAATATGTTAATACTTGTGAACTTTTTACAGGGTTGAAGAACGAACCTTGATACTTACCTGATAGTGTTTTTAGTACTACCGCAATTACAGTCAAGGTAGTGTACAGATTATATAGTAACATATACAAATGATAGAACAATAATGTTTCTAATTGTATAATTATCATTAATACACTTTTAATGTTTTAGATTTGAAAAATTATCCTTGAAGTTGACAAGACAAAAAATCCATAAACCCTTATTGAGACTAGATACACAAATTCATAAGGTATTAGTGTGTTCATAATCATACATAGGAAAAGTGGAAAATTAATTAAATATTTAAGCGGTGTTTTTTTTATGTTAATGTTCTTTTTCTTTATATTTAATTATAGGGTTTAAATTGTGGACTTGTTTATTGATAATTGAAGTTTATACCAATGGTTTGTTGAAAAATTGTCCCAGAAACTCAAAACTTGCCAATCAGAGAGTGGACTTTAAGGT
Source organism: Armadillidium nasatum (assembly GCA_009176605.1). Classification (NCBI taxonomy): domain Eukaryota; kingdom Metazoa; phylum Arthropoda; class Malacostraca; order Isopoda; family Armadillidiidae; genus Armadillidium; species Armadillidium nasatum. The sequence goes on from SEYY01010022.1 coordinate 8,661, forward strand.
GGAACTAAAATCCCCTTATTGCCAATTAAGTTAAGCCTTTACAGAACTATATATATCATAATTAGTAGTGTCCTTCACTAACCACTTCCTCCTTTCTCCTTCCATAATCTTGATCTTCTTATCTTTGAAATTGCTGGGCGCACAATTTTCAGTAAAAAATTGTTTGTCTGAAAACATTGATAGGAGGTATTGAGTGAGATTAATATAAATTAAGAGAAAAATATTTAATTATAGTATTTAAATGATAATTTGTAAATTAAAAAGATAAAATAGAAAGTACATTTCATTTCTTACCGTGTTTGAAGAAAAACTTAGTTGATAAGAAGCTGGAATAACAATGGTCACTGGTGTGGATGAATGCTAATTCACTCTTCGCCTTTAAACATACAATCGACTGTCGGGCGGGTCCTTTTTATACCCTGATATCCATTTAACTGATTAAATACTTACTGAAGCCTTGAAACGACAAGAAAATAGAATTCACACATCGTTCAAAGTGTAAGTGTAAAAACAATTTTTTTATTGTATGATTGGGAATGCTTGTTGTATAGTAGTATAGCGAGTTTCTTGCCGAGCGCCAATTACGCTTATACAACTTAAAGAAAAAATACACTGACCCTTTTGTTTTCAAACTCTCAACGTCTCCCCCCAACATACACAAAAATAAATTGGCGCCCGAACAGGGACTCGCTTGATAGTGGGTTGTCAGGGGTGAGTGTGAATACGTGAAACACCGAAGTGACCAAGGGAAGGGGGTTCTTCACCACCTTTATTATTATTTCTTATAGAAGTAGACCTCAAAAGAAATAACCCATTTATTTTATATAATTCTTTGTATTAATTGTATGTACCGGTGTGCAGAGTAAAAACATTGCTCGGTACACAGGTATATGCCTGTGGTTATTCTTTGTTTTGCAGATTGTGTTCCAGTCCGAGTGATCCTAAAAAGTCTTTCAGAAAGTCAAAATGGCCATGTCTACTTCCATTCCTGATATGGAAATGGATGATTATCCTGGATTCTTTGGACCAGGGCCAACAAAATATAATGGATAGCTCTGGAATTGATCGGAGTGGGGGTACAGAAAATGTTGTCTCTGCGCAGGCAGTACAACAAATAATGAATAATTTAAATACACAAATGGCATCCTTTAAATAAAAAGTTGGAGGAAGCAAGAGACTCTCCAGATAGTAGAGACAAAGAGCTAGGTAGTTCCATTAACTAAGAGTGAGGAAAATGTGGAAGGAGTTGATATTTGTCCTAGTGAACGTCCTTTAATTTCCTTGGAAAATAATGTGATTCATGTCACCACTGAGGGAAATGTTCCTATTTTTCCCAATGTGACTACATTAGAGATTATGGTTCCTACAACCACTACACCAGCTAGATACATGCAAACTGCTACTACCCCAACTCCAGTGACATCCATATATGCTAGACCATTCACGACATTCCGAGCACCAACACCAAATACCATATTCCGACCTCCAATACCAGAAACTAACATTGGACAACAGAGGAACCAAAACAGTGGAAGTAATATTTTTACTGCCAATCAGTTTGACATCATCCAACAGCAAATGTCATTACTTACTCAGACTGTTTCTCTTCTCACTATTTTAGTAAATAATTCCCAAAAACCAAAAATTCTGGAGCCAAAAGTATTCAGTTACGAGAAGGAACATGACCTACATAGATTTCTAGAATACTTTGAAAAATATTGTATGAAAAAGTATCCCCAAAGCCCTGACCAATGGCTCAGGTTATTGGAAAAGTATCTGTCAGGTAAATTTCTAAGACTTTATAATGAAATTATAAAGAATGTAACTGACTATAATATAGCTAAGGGGATATTAATAAAATGGTATCTCCAGGAAGAAAAGAAAAGAAATGAAAATAAACTCAGGGCTTATCACTCTGCTAAAAGGCAAAGTGGGGAAGATGTTCACTTGTTTGCCTTGCGACTTGAACAACTGGCTGAACAAGCTTTCCCAGGTGTAAATATGAAGGAACATGAATCTCTGCGCACAGCTTTCATTCTTAGTCTACCCTATAATGTTCAAAACAAGATCAGAGAATTCATTATACAAAATGAAATGTGTACTCAGACGAGGGTTCCCTGGGATAAATTGGTTCTTTTAGCTGATTCTTATGACCGTGAATTTCATCCCTGGAAGAACATTGAAACTATAGAGAAGAAAGAAGAATCTTCTGTTAATCTATCCAGGGATAATATAGAAGTTATACAAATAGATACTGTAATGCCGCAAGCCACATGGAGTGAGATCTTGAAAGGGTCATCACATCCTAGAGTTGAACGACCAAGGTATCAAAAATCAATAGAAGAGTCAGCAACACTGAAACAACGACCAAATATGACTACACCAAAGACAATGCACAAATCATGCACATATTGTGGATGAACTGGCCACACTGTTGACGAGTGTTATAAGGCCCTTGGTATTTGTAGTTATTGCAAGACCAAGGGACACATTCGAAATGATTGTTGGCATTACACAAAAAACAATTCACCTCCCAGGGGTAATAATAATAATAGAAAATCATCCCTTGAATGTCCTTTTTGCCAAGGGGAATCATCTTGGAATTAATTGTAATTCCAGGAGATCCACCCAATCTAATAAAAATCCTCATAATTCACCTAGGGAGAATAGTTTTATAAACCTTCCTGTCAATAATAATAGTCCTCCTCAAGGAAAGAATAATACTCCCTTACCTCAGCGTATACGGTCAAATAGCCGTACGTTTGAAAATAGTACTTTGTCTCAAGATCCCTGGGTAGCTACTGGTGCGAAACCAAAAACAAAATACATAGAACATTGTAACATGTGTGGAGATTCACATTATGAAGGCAAATGTTTAGGAGATTCGGAAAACTGATCACCTCCGCAGTGAGTAATCTCACTGTGGAGGAATATAAAATTTTGGATCCTCCTATAGTTAAAAACACCACATTGTACGGATTAGGTGAATTTCCACATGAAACAGATTTTCCAGATAATGACAATAAAACCACCGAGGTGAATTGCAATCTTTGCCAAGCGGATGTAGATCCACTTATTATCTATGTATCCTTAGATGCAGGTAACAACTTTGTAGACTCGATGGTTGATACTGGTGCCGGTGTAAGCCTTTTAAATGAGGGAGTGTTATCACACTTATCCCCAGTAGAGCTTAAACCCTCCACAGAAGTTACTGCCATTCGAGGTTTTGGGAGAAAAGAAGCTATCCCTATTAAATTTTTCATAGAAGTTCCCTTAGTTTTTGATAGTGGTTTCACCACAGAACCCATTAAATTTTTCTTAGTACCCAATAGAATACATGACACATAGTGTGATCCTGGGAGCAGTAGCTCTTAAGGACAATAAATTGTTACCAGACATGACATATCGTGAACTTTTACATAGAACACAGGATAACCTAACCAGCGTCGGAAAGGATATCAGCCTAACTATTCCCTTTTACAATTGTATAATACCAGAAACCACGATCATTCCTCCCAACACTTGTAAAATGTTAGCCATAGAAATACCTGATCTAAAACATTATAAAGAGAAATACCACTTAGCAGAATTTTTAGGAGAAAACCATTCAGGTTTGCAGTTCATTCCTGGTGTCTTAGATGTCAGTTTAAATGAAAATATAGTTGCTGTTCTAAATTCTTCAAATAAGGAACAGTGTGTCAGGAAACAGACTTTGATAGGGAAAATTACTAATGTTAGGAGTAAGGATTTAGAAATTAACATAAATCAGGAAACACCTGACATTACATTCACAGATCCAAAAGACTATTGGAATGCAGAAAGGGTAAAAGTCGAATTTGGAATTGGTACTCTGTCGGTATCCACTGACCAGCAAGACAAATTAATTTCAGTTTTGTTAAAGTATCCACATGTGCTTAGCACAGGGGAAAATGATGTGGGATTAGCCCAAAACATAACACATACCATTGAGTTGGAAACAGATAAACCTGTCAGGATTCCAGTTAGGAGATTCCAGGGCCCATTAGCACAAGAAATTGAAAAAGAATGTGCTGATCTTTTGGAAGGAGGTATCATACAATCAAGTAAGTCTCCATATTCAGCACCTGTAGTTCCTGTTAGAAAACCAGATGGTTCATTACGATTGTGTATTGACTACAGGAAACTGAACAGTGTAACAAAGGGAGACTCTTTCCCATTACCTAACTTGATTGATATGATCTACAACATGCATGGGAATACTCTGTTCACTACAATCGATCTTATAAAGGGATACTATCAAATAGCCATGGATGCTGATAGTATTGAGAAGACTGCTTTTTCCACACCGTTCGGCCAGTATGAATATTTAAAAATGCCTTTCGGTGTAAAAAATGGACCTGCTACCTTTCAACGTGGAATGATGATTGCGTTGGCAGGCCTACCATGGAATAAGGTTATGGTTTACCTTGATGATATTATCGTCTTAGGTAAAACCTTTGAAGACCATTTGGATACACTTGAAAGAGTATTAATTGCATTAGGAGCCAACGGGTATAAGTTAAAACCTAAAAAGACTCGAATTTGTAGAACAGAAGTAGAGTTTCTAGGACATAGAATATCTGTTAAAGGAATACAACCTTTGGAAAAGAATCTGAAAGGTGTCCTTGAATTCCCAGTACCCACAACAGTAAAACAATTAAGACAATTTTTGGGTATGGTTAATTTTTACCGTCGACACATCCCAAATTGTTCTCAGATATCACAACCCTTATCCTCTCAGACAGGGGGAAAAACTGTCACCTGGAATGACGCTTGTCAGGATGCTTTTGACACACTAAAAAAAGCATTAATCAGTCCTACAATGTTAGGATTCCCTGATTATTCCCCAGAAGCTTCACCATTGGAGTTATATGTGGATGCGTCAAATGTAGGTGCCGGAGCCTGTCTATCACAGAAACAGCATGATACACAAAAACCCATAGCTTATATTTCTACTACTTTCAGTGGACCGCAGAAAAATTACAGTACCATAGATAAGGAACTTACTGCTTTAAGATGGGCAGTTAAGTCCTTAAAAGCTTTTCTGAAGGGAGTGAAATTTGTTATTTACACTGACCACCAACCTCTGATTTACCTGCAAAACATGAGCATGGTAGACGGACGAGTAGCCCGTACATGGGAAGAACTAAACGATTATAATTTTGAGATTAGACACATTGTAGGGAAATCCAATACAATTGCCGACGCCTTATCAAGATCTCCAGTTCTTCACCAAGAAGCTGGAGAATCAACTGAATATAATCCTACATCCGTAGAATTTGTACCCATGGGGTTTGAACTCATTGAAGTCCCAGGGGGTGGTGATGCGGTCTTTAGGTGCTTTTCCTTGTTCCTTTATGGGGCAATGGATAATCACCTGGAGATACGTGTGGCAGTTGTTGATGAACTCTTAAAGAATATAGGTAGATATCACCTTCAGGAAAGAAATATTAGGAAAAGAATTAAAGTAATGAAATGTGGAGGACAAGTTCCCATACCTGAAGTTATCGACTCTTTCTGTAACATCTTTAGAACCAGAGTTGAAGTGTATTATGATGATGAAAGACCAATGATTTATGGGTTCCAATTCACTGACAAGATATGCAGACTGAAATGTCTTGGGGGAATCCACTATAATTACTTAAATCCAATAGCAACAAGTGTACACACTACTTTAAATGAAGTCATTATCACCATCAATGAGGTAACTCCCATTTATGATGGTATTGACTTAGCTAACCATAACATTAATGATGTGGATATACTCTCTGAACAAAACACTGATTCGATACTACGTGGTTTGCGGAAGCAGTTGCTATCAAATAATCATGTTTCTGCATGGCCATCTTTATTAAAGATATTTAAACCTTATAGTAAGGAAATCTTCATTGAAAAGGATATGTTGTATCGGCATACCAATAAACAACACAAACAAATGTTATTATCATTTAATTTATTAGTGTTAGTAGCTTTGAAATTACACTGGAACTTGGGTCATATAGGACGTAATAAAACATTAGATCTTATTTATAAACACTTTTGGCATCCTAGGACTAATCAGGTTGTATCTGATATAGTCAGGTGTTGTCCAACATGCCAAAAATTAAAAACTCATTCTAGTAAGAATAATACCCCCAACATTAAAAATCAATTCACATAATCCTTTTGATTTAGTGGCTATGGACTTATTGCAATTTCCCCCTACTACAGGTGGATATAAGTATGTTGTGGTCTTTATAGATCATTGTTCCAAATGGGCTTGTGTGGTACCCATACAGAATAAACAAAGTTCTACAGTAGCTGATGTTCTTGAAGAAAGAATCTTGCCTTTTCTGCCCAAATTACCGAATCGATTGCTGACAGATAATGGGATGGAGTTCATTGCCGAGCCTTTCCAAGTTGTTTTGGAAACATATAACATACAACACATTCGAACTTCCCCATTGCATCCAGCCAGTAACGGAATTTGTGAACGCTTCAACAGAAGTTTAATCCAATCCTTGCGATGTCTGGTCTTAGAAAATTCA
>SEYY01010023.1:0-7500 GCA_009176605.1 Armadillidium nasatum
TGTATAATTAACTTATGTTACTTATAACTAAGCAGATAATTGACATCTTCTTATTTAATTTTCTTGTATTTTGTTAAAAAAATATAAGAAAATAATTAAAATATAAAATAAAATAAAAATAGAAAAACTTTGAAAAAAAAAAAAAAAAAAAAAAAAAAAAAAAAAATATTTTTTTTGTTTGCATGCCATACTTTAATATTTAGCAATAAGTTTAAATCGCTTTCGTATTTTTGAAATACACTATTCTAAATTCTTTACAAATAAAAGAATGCTTTCTTTATACTATAATTTTCTTTGCATGTTTTTGCATGATCTTGTTATTTTAGGATTAATAACCTGTCAATCAATGTCATCTTTTTCTCGTTCTTCTATCATTTTTTTTTTCTAACTTGGTTATAAACCTTATAATTTCGATAATTTCCTTACTAATATTTTGTATCCTATATACTTACTCTAATACAATTTTTGTTTTAAATCTTTCCTTTGATCCTACCTCTACCGTCTCTAATCCCAGTACTATTGTCTTAATTCAATCTCCTACTTCACCTCCTATACCTTTTGCTAGAACTTTTCATTCTAATCATCCTAGAATACTTAGATTCTTACCCTATCACACTCCTCCTATCTTCTTCAGTTGAATTATATGACACTCCATCCAACTTTTCCTCTTCCTTTTGTACATGTACTGGAAGAACATTAATTAATTTGGTATATATATATATTCTAAATTGGTTGTTAAAAATTTCCTCACGTGTTCATCTTGGAATGGAGAAGTTTAGTGTCTCGTCAGACATGATGATGTCAGGTTAGTGTAAATATGTTATTAATTTTTATTATACCATATGTCCTTATGTAATTTTTCTAAGCTGGGTGGGAGAATTTCTAGATTGGGTGGGAGAATTTCTATACCATTAAAAATGCCATAAAAGAAGAGAAAGAATTTTTTTTTCTCTTTCTCAAAATAATACAACGCTTTGAATCGCGTAGCAACTGAAACTATGAAAGAAAAATTCCAACCGTGAGCGAGTCTTGTATGTTTGTATGTAGGCAATGGCGCAAGTTTTTTTTTTTTTCCTTTTTCTTTTTGTTTTATTTTTCTTTCTCCCCCAATGTTTTGCTATGCTATGTTGAAATAATCACATATGTTGAAGTGTTCAATATTCTATTGCAACACATACCATATAGTGCAATCGGCGAGCTAACCTAAATTCCTTTTTTTTTTTTTTTCCAACATACTGAAATAATCAACTTCAGAAACAACCAAACAAAATTGCACAATCTTTGCAATACCTTGAGAACGAGGCAGAAGGCACTCCCAAACTTAGAGAGAGAGATTGAAAAGAGTCATGACTCCATATATGTATGAAAAAAACACTGAGAAAAGCGAGCAAGTAAAAGGCACTAGAGTCGTTGGAGTCGCGAGTGCAATTGAGTCGAATTATAGTGCCAGTGCCAGTGCCAATGCCAGTTTGTGAAGAAAGTTGAAAAGAGCAGCAAGCATTTGAATATGCTTATGCATATACTGTGTGTTATGTACATGTACGGTTGCGTATGTGTATATATGTGTATATATTTGTATGTGAGTGTGTTTTTTAAATTTTCTTATTTAAATTTTCAGTTATAATAAAATTACAATGATGAATCTTTTGTTAAAATTTTATAAATTGTGGAACTTTTTAAATTAGTATCTACGCTCTGTTTTCACTGCAATTTCCAATGCAGATCTTTTTAGGTGAGTTAAACTGTTTTATGTATGAATATGTATACAGTGAAAATAATGCTGTGATAGTGTATATGAATTGGTAGAAAAATTATTATATTTTTTTTTCTCTTTTCTTTTTTTTTTAGTCTTTGGAATTAAAGAGTAATTAAATGGATTAAAAAAATAAAAGAACAATCGGTGGATTACAGGAATAAAATTAAGGTTATAGGAATAAAGATATTATGGTATAATAAACTCTAAATCATATTATTTCATTATAGCTATTATATTGAGCTATTTAATTTCGTTTACCTTTTATAATATACTACTCATATATTCTTTAATAAACTTTGCATGTAACAAATATTATTAATCCTTCCATATTGATAATATTTATTTTAAAGAAAGTGTTTAGGCAAATGAACCTGCAAATCTTCTGAAAACACCTTACGAATGTCTTTGAGATAGATGACATTACAACAAGGATATTACTTTTCTTCCTCTTACGCTAACTAGTATCCGTTTTGTTAGTAACAAGAGAATTTTTATATAACATAGAGTTTTCTTTCCTTTATGGCTATAACCGTATTCTGTATGTGAATGATATCCCTGCAATTACTGCAATATTAGAGTCATTTCCTGTGCATGACTGCACACTGTCATTTAGGTAAGAAACAAATTTCTATATATATATATATATATATAATATATAATATTATATATATATATTATATATATTATATATATATATATATATATATTATATATATATATATATATAAATATATAATTTATATATATATAAAATTTAATATATATATATATATAATATTTAATATATAATATATATTATATATATATATAATAATTTATATATATATGTAAAATATTTCCCGTAGATTTTTTTTTTTTTTTTGAAATTTTTTATATATATATAATAATATATATATATATATAATATAATATATATATTATATATATATATATATATATATATATATATATATATATATATATATTTTTTTAATAATATATATTAATATTCAAATAATAAATAAAAGATAAAAAAATAATATATATATATATATATATATATATATATATATATATATATATATTATATATATATATATATATTATATATATATATATATATATATATATATATATATATTTCTATTTCTGAATTTCAGAACGAAAAAAAATGGTACACACTTGTTTTTACATTTACTCTTAAATCAGAAAAACCTGTAAACTCTCTCTCTCTCTCTCTCTCTCTCTCTCTCTCTCTCTCCTCTCTCTCTCTCTCTCTCTCTCTCTCTCTCTCTCTCTCTCTCATTATTGCCGATGTATTGTCTTTAAAATTGACCACAATAGGTTGTATAAGGGTTCTTAAGAGCCGATCTCTTAGAGGTGCAAAAGGTTTCGGGACATATGTGTTTCTCCTCAGTCTTTTTTGAATCTTCTCTTAAATACTTCCTAAAACCACTGAAATGAAGAAGAAAATAATGAACCTCTAAATAAAATAAAATATGAAGGTTTTTTACAAACTTTTTTTCTCTTTTTTAAAATTATTTATTTTTCAAAAAGATATTTTTTTTTGTCTATTAACTTTTTTAAATTAATTTTTATTGTTATTCAACATGTTTTTTTATTATTATTATTTAATTTATTTTTTTTATATTTTTTTTTTTTTTTTTTTTTTTTTTTTTTTTTTTTTTTTTTTTTTTTTTTTTTTTTTTTTTTTTATGTAAAATGCACTGCAAAAATTGTCCTAACGAATCGTTGGGACAAGTGGCAAAAATGTCAGTAAAATTTTCAATAGAGGAAAGGTATGTTAAGCATAAAAAAGTCGCTTCACCGATTTATTTTCTAATAAGAAAATAACTGAAAAAAATTTGTTGTGACATTTCTGACACTTGTCCCAACGATTCGTTAGGACAACTTTTACAGTGTGGTTCAAGAATGGTTTATTTTGTTTTAAGCTCTTCAGGTATAGTTTCTCTTATTTTATATTCCCCGCGATCTCCTTCCCTCATTTAACTGATTCTACAAATTTACTATTCAATACTGCAAATATTGCCCCAACGAAACAGTTACCACAATATCACAAAAAAAAAATCAAAATAAATAATAATTATTATTTTCTTATTAGAAAAATAAATTGTTGAAGCTAATTTCTTGTAAGTAATAGGTCTCTTATTTTCTTAATTAGAAAAATAAATTAGTGAAGCTACTTTTTTATGAGTAATATGTCCTTTTTTATTATTAGAAAAATAAATTCGTGAAACTCGTTCCTTAAAACACTAAATTTTTTCTTCTTATTAGGAAAATAATTGGTGAAGCTGCTTACTTAAAGTAATATAGCTTTTCTTTTCTTATTAGAAAAATAAGTATCTTCTTTTTTTAGAAAAATAAATTTGTGAAGCTACTTCTTAAAGGTAAATCTTTCCTTGTCTTATTAGAAAAGTAAATTGGTGAAGCTACTTTCTTATTATCGATGAGTATTTTCTTTTCTTTTTTAGGAAAATAAATTGGTGAAGCTTCTTTCTTAATGTACTAAAAATCTTTTATTTTCTTATTAGAAAAGTAAATTGGTGAAACTACTTTCTTAAAAGTAATTTGTCTTTTCTTATTAAAAAAGTAAATTGGTGAAGCTACTATCTTTAAAAATAATGTCTTTTCTTATTAGAAAAATAAAATTATTGAAGATATTTTGCTTTTTGTCCTTCTTTAAGTTGAAATTTTTTTTTTTTTTTTTTTTTTTCACTGACATTTTTTTTCAGTGAAGTTAAACAAACTCAATAATCTCATTGTTTTAAACGTTCCACGCGAACATTGAACAAGATTAGAAAATCTCTGCTAAGATTAGGTGAGATTAAAATCAAAATTCAAGAACCGTTTCTGATCAAATCTTTTGGAGGGTTGCCGAAAGTGACCATTTGAATCACGAATACTTAGGATGTCTAGTAGTAGTAGTGGTAGTAATAGTAGTAGTAGCAATATTATTAGTAGTAAATGTAGTAAAAGTCGTAAAAGTAGTAACAATATTAGTAATACCAGCATTAGTAGCGGTAGTATTTTGTTCCATCGAGAGTTTAACCATTACCAGAGAACTCAAGAGACTAAAACCTAAGATGTTGATGGGGGAAGGGGAGAGGAGATAAAGAGGGAGGGGAGGGAAAGGGGGAGAAGGCCGAAATTATTTTTACACCTTTTCAGCTTTTTTTTTTTTTTTTTTTTTTTTTTTTTAATGGCTTCTTTGCAGAATGTATAATGAAAACAATACTAATACTTTGTAAAGGTACTATTTAAATTATCTGAATTATTATTATTATATTATTATTATTATTATTATTTATACTTTATTGTCATTTTTATTTTATTCATTATTATTATTATTAGTAGTAGTGTTTATTATTATTATTATTATTATTATTATTATTATTATTATTATTATTATTATTATTATTATTATTATTATTATTATTATTATTATTGTCTTCTTCTTCTTCTTCTTCTTCTTCTTCTTTTTTTATTATTATTATTATTATTATTATTATTATTATTATTATTTTATTATTATTATTATATCATCATCATCATCATCGCATAACCTTTAGATTCTTTCAGTACACAGTATATAGTAGATTGAATAGAAACCTATGAAAAAATATGGTCATCATCGCTCCCTTTGATAATATCCATATTAACTGAGTAATATATATATATATATATATATATATATATATATATATATATATATTATATATATATATATATATATATATATATATATATATATATATATATATATATATATATATATATATATATATATATATATATAATATATATATATATATATAATATAAGAAGAGGCGTATTAAGGGGGTACAAAAGGATATCTTTATAAAAAGATTTTTGGAAGTAGATATTTGATGGGGATTGGAAGGGGGGAGGGGGGAGTTGGAGGGAGGGGGATTTGACATCCCCATCCCCCATTCCTTTCAAGGGTAAATATATAATTACATAGACATGAAGTTGAGCAGTTTTTATTTATTTATTTATTTATTTATTATTTATTATTTATTTTTATCTTTTTTATAAATATAAATTAATTGTCGTTTTTCTTTATATCATTTTTCTGATCTTCTGATATAGTCTTATTAATGCGACTACTACGACTATTATTATTATTATTATTATTATTATTATTATTATTATTATTATTATTATTATTATTATTATTATTATTATTATTATTATTATTATTATTATTATTATTTATTATTATTATTATTATTATTATTATTATTATTATTATTATTATATATTATTATTATTATATTATTATTATTATTATTATTATATATTATTATTATTATTATATTATTATTATTATTATTATTATTATTATTATTATTATTATTATTATTATTATTATCATTATTATTATTATATATTATTATTATTATTATTATTATTATTATTATTATTATTATTATTATTATTATTATTATTATTATTATTATTATTATTATTATTATTATTATTATTTTATTATTATTATTATTATTATTATTATTATTATTATTATTATTATTATTATTATTATTATTATTATTTATTATTATTATTATTATTATAATTATTATTATTATTATTATTATTATTATTATTATTATTATTATTATTATTATTATTATTATTATTATTATTATTATTATTATTATTATTATTATTATTATTATTATTATTATTTTTCAATGCAAACTAAATTAGTAATAAAAAGCAACAAAATAGTAATAATAATAATAATAATAATAATAATAATAATAATAATAATAATAATAATAATAATAATAATAATTTTAAATATATTCTGAGTTTTATAAGAATTTGTAAACATTAATAAATACAGCATTCTAAATACTATTGAAGATAAATAATTTTTAGCATTATTGGAACTTATGAAAAATAAAATTGGAACATCGAATTACAAAGTCTTTTTAAAAGTGTTTTTAAATGTCTTTTTTAAAGTCTTTTAAAAGTAATTTTAAAGATTTAAAAGTCTTTTTTAAGTCTTTTTAAAGTCTTTTTAAGTCTTTTTAAAAGTCTTTTAAAAGTCATTTAAAAGTTTTAAAAGTCTTTTTAAGTATTTTTTTAAGTCTTTTAAAAGTCTTTAAAAGTCTTGATAAAAGTCTTTTTAAACTCTTTTAAAAGTCTTTTTTAAAAGTCTTTTTGAAAGTTTTTTTAAAAAGACAAGTGTAAAATTGTTAATCAAAATATTGGTATCGTTTTAAAATAAATTATAGAAAATAATAATAATAATAATAATAATAATAATAATAATAATAATAATAATAATAATAATAATAATAATAATAATAATAATAATAATAATAATAATAATAATAATAATAATAATAATAATAATAATAAAATAATAATAATAAAAATAATTTTAATAAAATTTTAAAAAAAAAAAAAATAAAATATAAAATATATATATATATATATATATATATATATATATATATATATATATATATATATATATATATATATATATATATATATATATATATATATATATATATATATATATATATATATATATATATATATATATATATATATATGAGCGTCCTTGAGTGCTACTTGAGCGTTGGTTGAGCCTTTGTCAATCTGTATATCAATTTTTAATATATTTCCTTTTTATCTATTTTTTATTTATTTATTACTTTAAAAATTGTTTGTAAAAAAACATTTTTTTAAATTTTTAATTGTTTTTA
>SEYY01010024.1:2500-7500 GCA_009176605.1 Armadillidium nasatum
AAAAAAAAAAAACGAATTTAAAAACTTGGATAAATTGAAGCAATAAAAAATATACGTATAATTTTCCTTTTTTGAATATATATATATATATATATATATATATATAATATATATATATATATATATATATATATATATATATATATATATATATATATATATATATATATATATATATATATATATATATATATATATATATATATATATATATATATATATATATATATATATATATATATATATATAATAATAATAATAATAATAATAAATAATAATAATAGTTTTAGTATAAGAAAAAGAATTCGAATTGGCCTTGTAAAAGACATGCAATAAATTTCACATTCATTTATCCTTTTTACATAAAATAGAAATATGAAATGATCTTCCAGGGAGACGAAAACGTCCCCTGATTATATATATATATATATATATATATATATATATATATATATATATATATATATATATATATATATATATATATAAGGAAATTCACCAATATCTATTAATTCCTATTTTAAAATGTAGATACATTTTAAGAAAACATGTCACATCTCCGATGGTACACACTTCAAAATAAATCAATGAGGATCTGAAAACCATTTTAAGGGATTATTTATATCGGATAAAATTTTCTATTGAAAGTGAGTTACAATTTCATTGAATAAATTTGCATTTGGCATTTGTAGCTGCACATATCGTAAGAATTATTCCATTCAATTTACTTGTGAGAAACTCTATGTATTTTGAGGCCAATATTTAGTGGTGTCCTCATGGTCCTGTTATACTGCATTAAATGCCCGTTTATAAATTTAACTCAACTCTTATCCACTCTTAAGGTCAAGCCACATCAAAGCGAACTCGATCACGAGCGTGAGTGTTAATTCAATCAACCTTAAAATAACTTAGTTAAATAACACACAACAAAGGTGGCAAAGGAGGAACTATTCGTGTGAACTATCGACTGCACGGTGAGTAGAACAGTCACGAAAACAAAAGTTTAAGTCTGGTTCTCTAACTTTAAATGATTATATATATATATATATATATATATATATATATATATATATATATATATATATATATATATATATATATATATATATATATATATAATATATATATATATATATATATATATATATATATATATATATATATATATAATATATATATATATATATATATATATATATATATATATATATATATATATATATATATATATATATATATATATATATATATATATATATATATATATATATATATATATATATATATATATATATATATATATATATATATATATAATATATATATTATGATGCGGAAATCGATGCCAAATCTAATAACGCCTTTTTCTTCTAAACATGGCTTCCATATGGCTTATTTACTCAAAGTATCGGTGCATAATGATTTACACTGTTTTATATTTTCATACTGAAATCAACAACAGCATAATGTTGAAAGATGTTTCCTCCAAATGAAAATAATATATCTACGGGGAAACCGCTTCTCATTTTGCCAAGACTAAAAAACTTTGGTTTGTGGTAAAGAGTTAAGCAACATTTCACGTTCTAGTTTACTTTTGCCATTGTTTTTGCGTTCGCGTTTGATTCGGTGTGAACTTCCCTTTATTTTAACGTTTCCTCCATTTAGAAGTCCTTTTACTTTGAATGGCCTCCTATTCGTCTTCAAATATTCCATGTTAGGGGAACTATCTCTAAGCAACTGACTTCTGATCTTTCTAGTATTTATAATTTTGTCAGAGAAAAAATTGAGGTATCCATTGGCAAAAACTTAGTTTTTCATCTATCTATTAAACATTTCTTCCACGCAATAACAAAAATTTTGTTGAAAACACAACACAAGCTTTATCCTGTTCTCGTAATATTTTTGGTATTTTCTTTCTGGGAAAGATCACATTGTTTCTCTTACAAAACAAATTTCTCAAATGATGGTTGTTACGAGTCACCTTCAGATAGTAATCAAGGAGTCCTTCCTTCATCTTGAACAGCAGATCTTAATATCTCGCCTTACTAACTCTCCTAATCTCACTGACTCACTCTAAAAATATTCTGACCATAAATCTGTTACGTTACTATCCTTATACTATGGATATTACAACAGACTCTCTCCTAAAGTCTCTAATTTAATAAACGATATTTTCAGAAAAGCTCCTGCGACTCTTCTATTTATCAACTCTGAGCCCTTTTTTTTTTAACTTTATATCTAAGCACATTCCAGCATGATACTGTTAGAATCAGAAATACTATGCCTCCACTTTCCATCATTTACTTTTCTTTTGAATATATCCTCTGGTGAGCAAAGGCGAGAGGCCAATAAATTTCCACCAAAGTTGGGGAAATACAGGAACTTGGTCGTTGCAGGCCCATATTTCCAGATACACGGCGTTTGAAAGTGTGCAAGTCAAAGGAAGTTGGGAAAACAAAGAAAATGTGTTCCAGACTTTACCAGTAGAGTATATGTAAGATTGAGAATAGTGGTTCAGTCTGGGGTTGAAGAGTTGGACAGAGAAAGAATGAGGCTGTGCTGAAAGTCATATCACACGAGCTCTTCTCAATGGAGGAGGTATATTACAGGATAGTTCAGAGGAGCAGCGTCCATTGTAATTGTGATAGTATAGAGAAAGTGACGCAACGATTCGACGAACAGAAAGAGATTGGAGAATATTAGTTAAAGAGGAAGAACTAATAAGGCGAAAAGCTCTAGAGTCCTCTTTTTCAAGGAGAGCTGCAAGAGTGGAACCACCCCAAATATGAAAGAAGTGCTCCATACAGAGACGAAAATCACCCTTATAAAGGATAAGGAACTGAAATGGCGTGAACAAATTATGAAGGCGCCTCAGAATACCCAACCTCTTATAAGCTTGTTTAGAAAGCGAAGCAATGTAATCCTCCCAAGAAAAAGTACGAGAAATAGAAACACCGAGAATATTAAGGACTTACGAAGTTTTAGAAGTAGATATCGTAGACGCTTGGAAGGAAGTGTCGAGAAGAGAGATGAAGGAATTGAGATCTTGAGACATTTAAAACGACCATGTTTTCTCTGAACCAATTTGAAAAACATGAAAGATCAGAGGTTTGTTGCCCAAGACTTCCATTCTTCAGTCAATTAACTGCTGTTGAGAGGGGCATCTTTCAAATTGAAAGGAGTAATGGATAAGTTATGAAGTAATTGAGGTCATTAATGAAAAGTAGAAAAAGTGTTGGGATAGGACAAAGCCCTAAGGTACACCACTGTTAATAGATTTAAAGGATGAACAGTGACTGCCTTCAACAGCTGCTGTAGAACGACTGGAAAGGAAATTAGAGAGAAGAAAACAGAGAGGAGGATAGATTCCTAAATAGAGAAGTTTAGAAATTTAAGCTTTGTGCCAGATCTTACAGATGACTTTCGGTATGTCCAGCTCAACAGCAAAAGAATCACCGAAATGCCGAAGAGAGGAGGACTAAGAGTGAGAGAGAAGTGAAAGAAGATCACCAATAGTGCTTATTTTAGGAAAGTCATACTGGCGATTAAAAATAAGATTTGAAGAATCGAGATCTTTCCAAAGATAGATTCGAAAACTTTGGAAAGAACAAAATGTGACCATAATTAGAGATTTGAGAGGGATCTAGCTTCCTCGGCACAAGCCGAATGAGCACACGTTTCCAACAAGAAGAAAAGGATGAAGTAGAAAAACCGAGACGAAATAGTTTACCAAGGCAAGGGGCAAGCTGGGAATCGCAAGTTTTGAGAACCACAGGAGGGATACCATCCGGACGCTACGTTTTCTTGAGTGCTAAGCTCAGAGAGAGCGAAAATGACATCTTTAGAAGAAATTACAATTTTAGGCATAAATGAGTTGGAGGGAGTTGAAAGAAAAGGGAGAGCTTCGGAATAATGTAATGTGGAATTAGAGGCAAAATTTGAGTAAAGAATTCAGCTTTAGAAGAAGGCAAAAGGGTAATTATCCCGTCAGAACTAAACGGGGAAAAGAGGAAGAAGCAAAGTTAGAATTGAAATGTTTTGGAAAATGATAGAAAGGGGGTGAAGAAAAGAAATCAGAAAGATTATTGCTTTTTCAACTGAGAAAAGAGTTTTTGATGTTTGCGGAGAATATATTTTAAACGATTCCTGAATGAAATAAAAGTTGCTTAAGTTTCTGGAAATTGAAGACGAAGGTAATCCCTGAAGGTAGCGTCCAAATGGCGATTAGCACGAGAACAAGCAAAATTAAACCAAGTTTTGTTAAGTTTAGTAGAAGAGAAAAAATATGGAACGTACGGTTCCATGTCGGAGAGAATCACCTCGGTAATGCTCTCTTAACACTCCGAAGGACCCCTCCCAAGAAAAAATAATCATTCCACAGGACATCAAAGAAGTATGACCGCAAATGCCACAAACGTTTTGCGCAACAGGAAGTGGTCTTTCTTGCGGAAGACTCAAAAATACGGATGAAAAAACAGGTGATCTGAGAAATACATGGGTGGATAGAGTCTGACAGTATAAGGAGAAGGATTAGACGTTAGAAAAAGTTCTAGAGTGTTAGGTTCATCTCCAAGGCGAAAAGGGATTTGAATAGGGAGCTGCACCAACTGGTCAAGGTGGTTGTGGATAGCGAAATGGTAGACACTCTTATCCTATGTATCATGAGATCTTGAGGAAAGCCATTGACGGTGGTGAACATTGAAATCACCTAATATGATGATTTCAAAAAAATAAGAAATAAGAAAAAGAGAAAAAGGAATGTGCATTGTCGAAGAATTTAGGAATAGTCAGTAGAATTAGGAGATAAATAAACAGAACAAATGAATTTAGTAGTAGAATGATAAGAGAGTCTGAGTCACAAGGTGTTAAATTCTTATGATTCCAAATTAGAGACACGAGAACAATCAACATCATTGAGCACGTAGGCAGAACAACAGCCTTTTGCTGAAAATTGAAGATAGAGACAGGATGAAGAAACGAAAAATGGTCTGCTGGTCTGC
>SEYY01010024.1:15000-17500 GCA_009176605.1 Armadillidium nasatum
ATATATATATATATATATATATATATATATATATATATATATATATATATATATATATATATATATATATATATATATATAATATATATATATATATATATATATATATATATATATATATATATATATATATATATATATATATATATATATATATATATATATATATATATATATATATATAGAGAGAGAGAGAGAGAGAGAGAGAGAGAGAGAGAGAGAGAGAGAGAGAGAGAGAGAAGAGAGAGAGAGAGAGAGAGAGAGAGAGAGAGAGAGAGAGAGAGAGAGAGAGAGAGAGAGAAATGCTCAATAAATCTTTTTCGAAATCACTGAGCATAAATTATAATATTTTAAGACATTCTTGAAAAGCTTTTCCTATTTTTCAATTTGGCATGTGTGAACACCTTTAAAGAAACGTTAGACATTTATAATAAAGAAATACAAGAAATACTCAGAAAGGTAAGCATAGAAGAGATGAAAAATAGAATTTTCAAACAGGAGAATAAGAAAAAAAAAATTAGCAAAGAATAATAAAATAACATGGCAGAATTAAAATGCGCTAATCAAGACCCATTTGTAATATATTTAAATTATTAGTAAAGGTTAACCAATCCCTGTAATTTAATTAAATCATAATAGAAAGTTAGTTAATGGCTAAAATTTAATTAAATTGTAAAGAAAGGGTACCTAATCTTTGTAATTTATTTAAATTAAATGGAAAAGTTAGCTAATTTCTGTAATTTATTTAGATTATAAGGGAAACTTAGCTAATCGCTATAATTTGATTAAATTATAAGGAAAAGTCACCTAATATCTGAAATGTAATTAAATTTAAAGGAAAAGTTAACTAATATCTGAAATGTAATTAAATTTAAAGTAAAAGTTAACTAATCGCTGAAATTTAATTAAATTTAATGGAAAGGTCACTTAGTATCTGTAATGTAATTAAAATAAATGGAAAAGTTAGCTAAAAAACTGCTAAAATATTTTCAGACTAAACTGACAAGATGAGTAGCTACCCTGAGGGAAGGTGTAGTAAGTGTGTTTTTTCGTTGAAAGGTGTCCTAATTGAGTTTTAAACTCCAATGATGATTTGTTTTTTATACTTTATTTTAAATTTCAGAACTATTTTATTTAATCGGTGCCTTTGGTTTTTATTATTTAAAAGTTTTTGTTCTTATATTTTTAATTAAAGAATTGATGTCTTCTCGTGGATGGTTATAAAACATTAAAAATTTTAGAGACAAATAAAATTAAATTTTTTTTAAATTTTAAAATAAAATGCATGGATAAAGTAATTGCCTCTTCAACATAAATTGAAGGCAATAAAGTAAATGCAATTTTAACATTAACTGTTAAGTTTAGGAAATAAACTGTATTTTTATTGTATTTACTGGTTTTCATCCAAAAATACCAAAATGTTTTAAACCCTCTTTTTTACCTTCGGTTTAAAAAAAGTGAGATTTAATTGATATTAGTTAAAATTACTTAAATAAAGGATGCATTTAATGAGAATTTTATTACCAATATTTAACCAAAAAATGTTGCAAAAAAATTGATGGACGAAACTTAAACAGCTTCGGAAGGCCCATTTGCATTTAAAAGAGAAAAAACATCCAATTGAAAACTCCTATTTTAGGACACATTCGTTTCATCCTTTTTTTCCTCTTCAAATTATTCTGCCTTTTGTTTCACTTCTCTTCCTACTTTTCTTTTCATTCCTTTTCTCATCTTCGTACTTTTATTTTATTACTTCTTTTTCTCTAGCAGACTCTGTAATTATATTCCCATCATTTGTGCGATTGGATAGTATCCTTTAGTAATTTCTTCCTCCTTTATTTTAATAGCGTTCCGTCCCATTTTTCAGCCTTTATTATTACACGTTCTTTATTCTTGCTCTTCCAGGTTTCTTCCATTCATTTCCTTTCTTAAGTTGAGAAAATAAATTTGATTATTTTCATTTCTTTTTTACCTATTTACGATTTTTATTGCCTTGAAAACAGTAGTCCTTTCTCTTTTACTCTCTCTCTCTCTCTCTCTCTCTCTCTCTCTCTCTCTCTCTCTCTCTCTCTCTCTCTCTCTCTCTCTCTCTCTCTATTCTTTCCTTTCCCGTTTTAGTCTAAGATCTTGTCATTCTTCCTGAATTACCCTATTTATTAAACAGATTTACTTTCCAACAATCCATATGTATAGAAAGTTGGCATTAGTTTCAAAACTCAATTGAATTGAATATAGAGCTTTTGGTAATTGAAAATGACCTGCGTTTATTATTATTATTATTATTATTATTATTATTATTATTATTATTATTATTATTATTATTATTATTATTATTATTATTATTATTATTATTATTATTATTATTATTATTATTATTATTATTGCTGTTATAATTATTATTATTATTTCATTAATTGCTATTATTATTTTGATTATTATAAATTACTTATTATTATTATTATTATTATTATTATTATTATTATTATGGCTTAATATTTTC
>SEYY01010024.1:35000-37500 GCA_009176605.1 Armadillidium nasatum
GCTCTTCGCCCTTGAAGAGCATCTAGGCATATTTCAGCTGTTCGCCCTAATATAGGGAATAGAATATGTGTCATACGTCTCTCTTAACTTTGTTTTGGATATTAAAAGATGGATTAATTAAACTTTTTTTTTATCTTTAGAATAAATTTGTACTTCATCTTTTATTATTATTATTATTATTATTATTATTATTATTATTATTATTATTATTATTATTATTATTATTATTATTATTATTATTATTATTATTATTATTATTATTATTATTATTATTATTATTATTATTATTATTATTTTGTCGTAAATTCTCCTTATTCATTGTTCAGTGTAATGGCAAAATAATATTATAAAGTGAAAACAAATAAAAAAATTATTATTTTTAAAAAAAAATAAATAATAATAATAATAATAATAATAATAATAATAATTATATATTATATATTATTATTATTATTATTATTATTATTATTATTATTATTATTATTATTATTATTATTATTATTATTATTATTATTATTATTATTATTATTATTATTATTATTATTATTATTATTATTATTATTATTATTATTATTATTATTATTATTATTATTATTATTTTTAATTTTTTTTTTCTCCTTATTCATTGTTCAGTGTAATGGCAAAATAATATTATAAAGTGAAAGCAAATAAAAAAAATTATTATTTTAAAAAATAAATAATAATAATAATAATAATAATAATAATAATAATAATTATTATTATTATTATTATTATTATTATTATTATTATTATTATTATTATTATTATTATTATTATTATTTTATCGTAAATTTTCCAAATTCATTGTTCAGTGTAATGGCAAAATAATATTATAAAGTGAAAACAAAATAAAAAATAAAAATTTTTTTTTGAAAATAAATTTGAATGCAAAAGTTAATCTTAATTAAGATAATTATAATTATGAAATTTATTGGATGTTTTCTAAATTAAAGTTTTAATTACTACGAACTAATTTACTAATTAATTTCTTATTATCGGATTTCCTTAATTATCTCGCTGTTCCAAGGCAAGGAGCAGAACGATATCATTATTATTATTATTATTATTATTATTATTATTATTATTATTATTATTATTATTATTATTATTATTATTATCATTTTCATTATTAATTTTATTACTATTGTTATTATTATTATTATTAATTTTATTATTATTATAAATACTATTATATTTATTATTTTTATTATTATTATTATTATTATTTTATTATTATTATTATTATTATTATTATTATTATTATTATTATTATTATTAATTTGACAACAGTAGCCCATTTCATGTCCGAAATGATGTCTTATATTAAATTATATAATAAGCAATGTGTATTTTACTAAAATTTTTTTTTATAATTTCTCTATTAAATTATTATTATTATTATTATTATTATTATTATTATTATTATTATTACTTATTATTGTTATTATTATTATTATCACCTTGGGTGATACTGAGGGGAAATGAGAGGGTAAAAGGTGGGAAAATGGGGAAATCGGCTCTATTCTCTTTGCTGACTCCTTTTTTAATCTCCTTAATCCCTTAAATCAGTTAATTTTCACTCCTTATTGATTAGGATATACATCATTTTAATATCATAAAAACCGCAACTTTTTTACACACACACACACACACACATATATATATATATATATATATATATATATATATATATATATATATATATATATATATATATATATATATATATATATATATATATATATATATATATATATATATATATATATGCCAAAAATTTTTTTATAAATCTTGTTTTATTTATGTCAAACTTTTATTTTTTTCATTTTCTTTTCACAAATGTCATTTTATTTGATATTTAACAATATTTTCATTACTTACTCAATGTTCTCTTATCTTCCTTCTTTTTTAAAGTATATATTCTTAAACTTAAATCTTTTTATGCCTTCATATGCTCATTTGAGCATTAAAAAATATATATTAGAAAAAATTTTAATTTTTTTTAAAAATTCTATTTTATCATATAGAATATATTTTTTTCAAGACTTTATTAAAGTCTTTAAGATCTGTAGTAAATTATCCGTCTTACATAGACAGGTCATACTCATTATCAGGAAATATAGTTTTTCCTTTTTCTGCATTTTTAAGTCCATTTAAGTTTAAATTTTTTCATTAAAATATGACCCAGTATTATTTACTGCTATATTCAAAATTCAAAATTCAAAATATTTCTCTACTCGATTTTGGGTCAACATTATATTATATTATTAAATAAACCGATTCAGACAAGTGAATTTATTTAGAAATGTTATAATGTATTCTTTATATATATATATATATATATATATATATATATATATATATATATATATATATATATATATATATATATATATATATATATATATATATATATATATATATATATATATATATATATATATATATATATATATATATATATATATATATATATATA
>SEYY01010025.1:7500-20454 GCA_009176605.1 Armadillidium nasatum
TCTCAAAGATAGCAGTATGAGTGGAACCACAACAGATGTGTGTGAGACGTACTCCATACAGGGGCGATCAATACCCCTATACAAAGCAAAAACAACTAGGGTTGAGTGAAGAAATACTGAAGAGGTAATGTGGTCTTTCCAAGAAAGATCACGAGAAAGGGAAATTCCAAGAATATTAAGGATATATATATATATATATATATTATATATATATATATATATATATATATATATATATATATATATATATATATATATTATATATATATATATATATATATATATATTATTATATATATATAAACCCTGGTCGACCACGGCACTTTTATTATATTACACTTTTATTATTAACATGGAAGAGTTAATTTTTTTTTCATTTCAACCTGAAAGAGGCCAAGAATAAGGGCGAAAGCTTGTTGTTAATAAAAAAAATTAACTTTTAAATGATGATAATAAAAGTGTAATCTAATAAAAGTGCAGTGGTCGACTAGGGTTTATATATAAAATAATACGTATAAATCGATTGATTGAAACTCTTCTTTTAATAGTAATATATATAATATATATATATATATATATATATATATATTATATATATAATATATATATATATATATATATATATATATATATATATATATATATAAAATTTTGTTCTAATAAAGAAATAAAAAGTTACCATTCCTTTGGTTAGGCGTCAACATGTCTGATGAACGTCAGCAAAATTAGATACAATGAACTTTTTATTTCAATAAAAAAAATATATTAAATACATATTCAGCAAAAGTTGTTGGTTGTGAGAGCGAAAAAACAGACTAAGTAGAACAGAATTTTTGAAAACAGACAACACAGAAATAGAAAAAAGAATAACAAAAACTGTATCGTCTGTTAGAGCGGAGAACCTCAGGAAGGGAGGAGCGTACACAGAGTCTCGCTCTTATTGGTCGGTTAGATATTTCAGTATCGACTCACACTGATGGTCCTCACTCCTCAGTCATTTTGTGGAAGTGATGGAGTAAACTTTGCGTTTGTTATTCTGAATGAAGAGCTTACATGTGTGTTGATGCATACATGTCGAGTGAATGAAAGCAGTAAAATAATTAATAATTCTTTGATTAATTATTTTTACTCTTTTATTTTATTGCAGCTGATATTAAAATTAATTAATAAACACAATAAACTGTTTATAATTTTTGTGGACATAATTCTTATAAATTGCAATCTAATTTATCTTATAAAATCATTGGAGGTGAGAATTAAATTTTATATATATATATATATATATATATATATATATATATATATATATATATATATATATATATATATATATATATATATATATATATATATATATATATATATATATATATATATATATATATATATATATATATATATATATATATATATATATATATATATATATATATATATATATATATATATATATATATATATATATATATATATATATATATATATATATATATATATATATATATATATATATATATATATATATATATATATATATATATATATATATATATATATATATATATATATATATATATATATATATATATATATATATATATATATATATATATATATATATATATATATATATATATATATATATATATATATATATATATATATATATATATATATATATGGGAAAAATATAAATGTTTCTTTTATATTTTTCTTTGTTTTGTATTTTTTTTTTCTCTCTCCTTTTAGAATTTGAATGTTAATAATTAAAATGGGTTTTTAAAATACAAATTTTAATCGGAACCGTTTGTAAGTGAAGGATAAAAATTTTGTTGACAATGTTTACCTCCATTTTATACCATAGATTTTTGCATGTTATATATATATTTCTTACTTTGAATAAACTTTCTTTTATAAGTTTTATTCATCATTCCTAGATTATATTGTAGTAGGGCAAGTTTTAAAATCTAATTTTGGAACATATCATTACAAAATCTTTTTGACTTAAATCCAAATCTCTTGAAACGATAGTCAGTTGTTGGAAAGCATCAGCAGTGTAAACTCAGTTTTGGCAGTTATCATAATTAGAAGTGATTTACTATTGAAAAAAGTTAATCCTAATTTATGCAGTTTGATTTAGTTTGTAAACAGTCAACATCTTTTTCAAAACTTTGTACTGTTTAGCAGTGTTTATAAAAAGTGACGAACTATTGGAAAAAGTTAATCCTAATTTATGCAGTCTACTTCAGTTCGCAAACAGTAAACTTCTTTTTCTAACTGTGTACTGTTTAGCAGTTATCGTGATAAAAATTGACGAACTATTGGAAAAAGTTAACCGTAGGTTATACAAACAGTGAATATCTTGTTCTAACTCTGTATCTGCATAATAAAAGCGAAGTCCTAGAGAAGCGAAGAACATAGCCTACGTCTCTGGAACCCGATAATACGGGTAAGGTTAAGATTATTATTATTATTATTATTATTATTATTATTATTATTATTATTATTATTATTATTATTATTATTATTATTATTATTATTATTATTATAATGGAACTTGTAACTGTCGGTTTTATTATCGATAGGTTTAAGTCTGGAGGTCAAGAGTTCTAGTCTGGAAGTCGTGTTTTTAGTCTGGGAGGTGTTCAATAGTTTCTACTCCCCAAAGTCTCTACCTATTTGTATTGTCTCCTCAAGAATTGGCCACACAAGATTGGAAATTTAAAAAGGACAACAGTGGAAGCCTGGAAGTCAAGAGTTAGCCACAAGATTGTGAAGTTGAAAAGGAGCAATAGTAAAAATTGGGAAAGTACAAAGTCTTCACAAGGAAAGATCACGAGTATAAGAACTCTGTATATTTATAAGTATTCGGTACCGATTTTTGATCGCCAGTAAATAAACCTTTTGTAAATATAAATTGCATTTGCCTTTGTATTTTTAGGAATAGTTTTTAGATAGGTTTAGCTGAGCTTAGGTCCTATATAAATATATTTATATATTATATATTATATATTTGTATTGTATATATTAACTTATATTGAAAAATACTATTGTTTGTCAGTTGTGTTGTTTTTGTCCTCTTCTCTATCCTAGTTTAGGAGCTCCGAAGAAAGGCTGAACCCTGAAGAACAAAAAAATAATCGTACAAATAATCAACATCCACAACAAACGATTACACTGGCGCCCGAAGAAGTCTTTTGTCGGAGAAGAGAGAGGAGGCAAGCAACTGTAAGTTTTTTTTCACTGCTTCAAGATATCGTTTTCTGAAGGAAATTGATTTAATTAACTCCGAAAAAGTAAGTTTATCAGTCAGCTAAAAATAAAAGTTTTTCCGTGTTTCTTTTTTTCTTTCGATAAATTTTTTTTTTTTTGAGCTTTGTGAAGTGTTTTTTCTTAAATAGTAGTTATGGATGATATTAATTTATCCGGAGCTGACGGAGCTGTTGGTGGAGCTAAAGGAGGTTTGAGATCTTTAAATTTGCTCACAGAATTGCAAACGTCTCTGGTTGATGAAGCTGATGATTTAAATTTGGAGCTTATGTCATCTATGTTAGATGGCCTTTGTCAAGCCGTTCGTATGAAAATGCAGAATCCTGATTTAGGAATAATATCCTTCCATATCCCTCTTTCTTGGGTCATAATTACAGTAACTCCTAAATTAAATCCGAAATATCCGAAATTTCCGTGAATCCTAATCACTATGTAAACTATCTTCAGGTAGAATCTGAACCTGAATTCGAAATTGAATCCGAATCTGAATCTGATTCAGAACCTAAGTCAAGTATCGACATACTTGACTTATCTTATGTAAATACTTCTTCCATTTCACCTGATTTTAATACTTTAAATCCTCAAATTAACAATATTTCTCCATGCATATATGGTATACCAATTGTGATATCACATCATAATTCTTATGATGACATTGCACTCCTTGACACAGGAGCTCAACGTAGCTTGGTCAAACTATCCTTTTTTAATAAAATAAGGAAATCCACGACTAAACCTAACCGCCCAAAACTTTTAAAAACTAGAGTTGTATTAAAATCTATATCAGGTAATAAATTGATAGTTTATGGTAAGACTATTATTCAAGTGTACATAAAACAAATTCCCTACTTCTGCGAGTTTATAGTCGTAGAAGATAATTGTTTCACTTTTCCTGGCAATATATTGCTTGGATGTGACAATTTATCTAAAATACCTTTAATTTTAGATTACTCCGAAAAAGTATCTTACTTAAAACGTAAAAGTAAACTTTTAACTATACCGCTAATACCTATTACCAATGCAAGAAATAAACATTCTTGTATTGAAAATACTAGAAACACTAGTATTATTCTTCTTATAAATTATCAAATTTTAAACAAACAAATATATTAAGTGATGATAAAATTTCATCTCCCCAATTTCCTAAAATGGAAGCGTTCAATCGTCTAATTTCTATCAACCTCCTATGCCAAATAATCCTATATATTTTTCTGATAATTTAGAAATAGACGATTCTATCCAATATAAATTGTATACTACCGAATATAATAAAATATTACCTCATTCTAAGTATATTTTAAGTACTAAAGTTGAATCCGATATTCATACTTATCCACCTGATAACCTTACCCTCCTTACCGAAAATAGAAAAGATTTTAGAAATATAGGAAGCTTTTTCATAGGTTCTATCCTTAGTAATTGCGATAACGGTTGTATCTTTTTAGAATGTATTAATTTAGGTAATAATGAGATCCAACTAGATCCTCATACTTATTTAACAACCGCTTCTCCTATTATAATTACTGAACCTAATTCTTCCTCTACTACTAAATCTTCTTCTATAAATTCTGTAACCTCTTCTAAAAATCTTTCCGATTCTGAAATAAGAAATGTGTACAAAGAAATCCTTCTTTCGCGTTCTGCTAAATCCACAGATTCTTATGTTCTTCAAAATTCCCAACAACTGGATGAAATGTTGGACTTCCTAGGGAAACATAGGAACATAATTTCTCTTGAAGGAGACCCCGTCGGCTTATGTTCACTTGTTCAATTCACCGTCAAATTGAAAGATGATAGCCCTAGCTACATTTATACTCCTCCTTACCGTCATCCACATAAATATCTTCAAGCTATAGACGAATGGGTTAAAGATAACTTAAAGAAAGGTTACATAGAACCTAGTTCTTCACCTTTTCCTTCTCCTTTACTAGTAATTCCAAAGAAAAACACTTCTAAAGTCCGTATCATTTTAGATTACAGAAAGCTCAATGCTCATACCGTTCCTGACCGCTTTCCTCTTCCAAATATACAAGAAAGCTTATCTCTTATCGGAATCTCCAAAGTTTTCAGCACCATAGACCTTCTTTCTGGATTCACTCACCTCATGGTTGAAAAGGAATCTAGAAAATACCTAGCATTTTCCACTGCTAGAGGCAATTTCGAACCGATAAGAATGCCTCAAGGTACTACCAATAGCCCTTCTGTTTTCAGCAGAGCAATGGAGATTATTTTATCAGGTTTACTAGGTCTCCATTGTCTTCTTATCATAGACGACTGTCTCATATTCAGTAAAAATATAGATGATCACTATGAAAGTCTCACCAAAGTTTCCATGCCTTACAAAAGGCTAATCTTCGCATTAAGTTAGAAAAATACGAGTTCTTCAAAAACAGTGTCACTTATTTAGGTTTTAAAATAAGTGAAAAAGGCTTATCACCTAACCCCGTTAAGCTGGATGCTTTAAAAGGCTTTAAAATTCCTACCAATGTTTCAGAAACTCGTTCCCTTCTTGGTTTCTTTAACTATTTCCGTCACCTTATTCCAAATTATAGTCATGTTGCTCATCCTTTAATCCAATTGTTAAAGAAAAATGTTCCTTTTTCTTGGAATATTGAGCAACAATCCGCATATGACAAATTAAAGAAGCTACTTCTTCTAGATCCTTCTTTAACCTTTCCTGATTATACTAAGCCCTTCATTTTGAGTGTCGATGCTTCCAATTATGGTGTCGGGGGTGTCCTTGAAGACGGTTTAGAAAAACCTATTGCCTTTACCTCCAGACTTTTAAATAAAGCTGAAAGTAATTACAGTACTACCGAACGTGAAGCACTTGCTGTAATCCATGCTTTGTCTAAATTTAGAACCATTATCCTCGGATATAAATTAGTCATTTATACTGATAACATCGCACTCGTGCATCTTTTCCGTCATCGCCAGTTAACTGGTCGTCTCGAAAGATGGAATCTCCGTATCCAATCTTTCAATCCTGAATTTATTTACAAAAAGGGAAAGTTAAACATAGTTCCAGACTATCTTTCTCGCAATCCTGCACCAAATGTTTCTGACATTAATTCTGTTCTCAATATTTCCACTCTAAGCACTAAGTTACATAACCTTAAAGAACAAACTATTTTCGCTGAACAGCGTAAATGTCTTCGTTTGTCTCCATTGATCAAATGGTACGAGGAATTACCAAATGAGAGATTAGGAGCACCTCATGTGATTATAAAAGGATTACTTTATTATGTTACCGCTGATAATAGGTATCTTCTCCAAATTCCTGATTCTCTTATTTATACTGTCTTATATTTAAGTCACCATGCTCTTGGCAGTGGTCATCCAGGCCATCTTCGCACCGAAAAACGTGTCCGAGAGTTATACACCTTTCCTAACCTATCTCAACTTTGCAAACAGTTTTGCAAAGATTGTTCTTCTTGTTTAGAGATTAAAGGAAATAAACCTCATCCAATAAGTATAAGTACCTTATCCTTTACCTTTCCAACCTTTTTCACGTGTCCACTTAGATACAATAGGTCCACTTACCTAAATGTAAAAATACAAATAACCGTTATATATTAGTTTTTAAAGATTCTTTAACTAGATATAACGAACTTTGCCCTGTTCCTTCTTGTGAAGCGAAACATGTAGCTAAAGCCCTTTTAGAAAGAATCATTACTAATCATTCTACCCCTTATATTTTAATTACCGATTCCGCTGCTGAATTTAAATCACAGTTTTTCCGTGAATTATGTAAACTATGGCGTATTAAAAAGGCTAATATAGCTATTTATCACCCTAGTTCAAATAGTTTAGTTGAGCGTGAAAACCGGAATATCGAAAATTACTTGCGTAATTATGTAAATTCAAATCATACCGACTAGGATAAATACCTTCCATTTTGCCAAATTGCCCTAAATTCATCCTACAATACTTCCATAGGTAACACTCCTCACTTTCTTCTTCACAACTATGTGAAACGTTTACCTTATTCCATTCCTGATTATGTATCTCCATTTGTACATAATAAATCTTCAAACCAAAGTAAAGATTTCATTCACGATTATACAGCTGAGATGTTTGAAAGATCTTCTGCTATCCGTGAACTTAGCCGCGACAAATTAAAAGCGGAAACCACCAAAATTGCCCAAAGGCAACACCAAAAAGCTCCAAATAGACATGCTAATATAGTGATCGTGTCTATATTTTAGCAATCAAACCAGCCAATCAATCTCCTAAGCTAGCGAGACGATGGCAAGGTCACTACCTTGTTACCAATATCCTTAAGGGGAGGTTTCAACTTATTTTTGAACTATTTTTTACGGACATATGACAAGAGAACGAATTTAAAGGATAAACATTAATGCATAGATTTTGAAATTTTTAGACGGATCGTTGTCTTTGTTTTTTTTTTATGGGGGATCAAACCCACCCCCAATTTTCACTTTCAAGAATTTTCACTTTTTTCACTAAATCATTAATAAAATATAAATTATTTTATATTTTCTTTCCTTTTTTCTTTTAAAGATTTAGAAAAATATGTAGGAATCAAATGAATGTATGATTTTAATAATAAGTGGTAGATTAGTTGGTTTAAATCCTGCACGAAGTCATCGGAAATTGTTAAATTTTCATTTTTTAAAAAATTTTTTTAGTTCAAGTCATCATTAAAAATTGACCGCAATTTATTTTGGGATCAGATAGATGAAATTATCTTCCTCTAACTGTCTCTAATTCAATAAAAAAGTGTGAATAAGATCGTTGTCTTTGTTTTTTTTTTGGCAAATTTTTTTTTCTCTGAAAGTGCTATTATGAGAAAACCGCATAAACGTAAAACTGATAAATGAGATTTTCTGAGTGGATATATCTCGGTAACTATTTAGAATTATGGAAAACTAATTACACATCTGGACTCTGCGTATTCTATAAAACTGTTTGAATAAAATCTTAAAATGAAAAAACAAAAAAAAATTTCCTTTGAGAGTAATTTGCCGACAATTTGAATATCATTGACAGGTGTCACTTGAAAAGTCTTTTTCTCAGGAACTGTTCGGAATTAGTAAAAACTAAATACAGATTCGGAATCAGCATAGATTTTACTTTAAAATTGCTGAAAAAAATTTAAAATTTTCCCCCAAAAGTTGGGGTCTTTATGTTGGGCCCCCCCCCCACTTTTACATTTTTTTCGTGGTCATATCTCAGTAACCATTTGGAAATTTGTAAAACTAAATATATATTTGGAATCAGCAGAAAATTTGCTATAAGAATGTTTCAAAACAAATTTTAAAGACTCCCCACCCCAAAACAAGTGCATAGCATACGCACATTTAGCTTTTCAAGGTCATTTGACAGGTGTTAATTGAAAAGTCTTTTTCTCGGGAACCACTTAGAATTTTAAAAAACTGATTTCAGATTTGAAATCGGCATAAGATTTTACTATATAACGGATGAAAAAAAAAAAAAGTTTGCAAATAAATTTTACAACTAAAGAGTACGTTTTTTGTAGTTAAATAACCCCCTTAAATTTGGTAAATATATCCTCCAGTGTCTAGAAACTGGTAAACAATTTATTTGTCACATTGACAATTTCAAAATTGAATCTTATTCAAAACTCACCGTACCTGAAAATTCCCTGAAGTCTTGTCTTAAAACTTCAGCAAATCCCAGTTCTTCCAGAAAAAGAGTCAGTTTTCAATCTGATTTCACCAATCCTAGTGATTCTCACCGGAATTCACATCCTTTGGATTTACCTTTTTCACAATTTCCGTCCTTATCCTCTTCTGTTCCCATATCATTTTCTAATTCTCGACGTGATTTTCAAGCTTCAGAGGGGGATCATACGCAACAGTAATTTTTTACTCCAATTCCCGCTTCGCAGCGCCAACACTCATCTCCAATTTCCGTTCCGTCAAAAACAAATTCTTCCGAAAGTCCACTTTCTACAGAACATGTAGAAATAGAAAATGTTATTCCAATACAACCTTCATATACTTCACCTAGTATATCTCCAACTTATCAATCAACTCCAAAACCTCAAACTCCGAAACCGTTAACTCGTAGAAATATCTCAAATATTTTAACGCCTTCTTCATATTCTCCTTATTCACCTTATTATTCGTCTCAACATACTACTCCTCAGAGTATATTGAATAAGGATCATTCTTCTGATTTATCTAGAAAAATTAATTCACCTCCTTTAGAAAAATCCATATCTGATATAACTGATAAATCATCCACTCCACCTTTACCTTTTGAACAAACTGATAAATCCCTATCAGACGTTTCAAATTCTCCACTAGAACAAGAACCACCTTTAATGGATGGTGATTTTATTAATAATGATGATTTTTGCATGTTATATATATATATATATTTCTTACTTTGGAATTCACATCCTTTGGATTTACCTTTTTCACAATTTCCGTCCTTATCCTCTTCTGTTCCCATATCATTTTCTAATTCTCGACGTGATTTTCAAGCTTCAGAGGGGGATCATACGCAACAGTAATTTTCGACTCCAATTGCCGCTTCGCAGCGCCAACACTCATCTCCAATTTCCGTTCCGTCAAAAACAAATTCTTCCGAAAGTCCACTTTCTACAGAACATGTAAAAATAGAAAATGTTATTCCAATACAACCTTCATATACTTCACCTAGTATATCTCCAACTTATCAATCAACTCCAAAACCGTTAACTCGTAGAAATATCTCAAATATTTTAACGCCTTCTTCATATTCTCCTTATTCACCTTATTATTCGTCTCAACATACTACTCCTCAGAGTATATTGAA
Organism: Armadillidium nasatum; assembly: GCA_009176605.1. NCBI lineage: Eukaryota > Metazoa > Arthropoda > Malacostraca > Isopoda > Armadillidiidae > Armadillidium > Armadillidium nasatum. Next base: position 17,560 of record SEYY01010025.1, read on the forward strand.
TAAGGATCATTCTTCTGATTTATCTAGAAAAATTAATTCACCTCCTTTAGAAAAATCCATATCTGATATAACTGATAAATCATCCGCTCCACCTTTACCTTTTGAACAAACTGATAAATCCCTATCAGACGTTTCAAATTCTCCACTAGAACAAGAACCACCTTTAATGGATGGTGATTTTATTAATAATGATGATTTTTGCATGTTATATATATATATATTTCTTACTTTGGAATTCACATCCTTTGGATTTACCTTTTTCACAATTTCCGTCCTTATCCTCTTCTGTTCCCATATCATTTTCTAATTCTCGACGTGATTTTCAAGCTTCAGAGGGGGATCATACGCAACAGTAATTTTCGACTCCAATTGCCGCTTCGCCGCGCCAACACTCATCTCCAATTTCCGTTCCGTCAAAAACAAATTCTTCCGAAAGTCCACTTTCTACAGAACATGTAGAAATAGAAAATGTTATTCCAATACAACCTTCATATACTTCACCTAGTATATCTCCAACTTATCAATCAACTCCAAAACCTCAAACTCCGAAACCGTTAACTCGTAGAAATATCTCAAATATTTTAACGCCTTCTTCATATTCTCCTTATTCACCTTATTATTCGTCTCAACATACTACTCCTCAGAGTATATTGAATAAGGATCATTCTTCTGATTTATCTAGAAAAATTAATTCACCTCCTTTAGAAAAATCCATATCTGATATAACTGATAAATCATCCGCTCCACCTTTACCTTTTGAACAAACTGATAAATCCCTATCAGACGTTTCAAATTCTCCACTAGAACTAGAACCACCTTTAATGGATGGTGATTTTATTAATAATGATGATTTTTGCATGTTATATATATATATATATATATATATATATATATATATATATATATATATATATATATATATATATATATATATATATATATATATATATATATATATATATATATATATATATATATATATATATATATATATATATATATATATATATATATATATATATATATTCTTACTTTGAATAAACTTTCTTTTATAAGTTTTATTCATCATTCCTAGAATATATTAATGCAATTATTAATCGTCTTAAGCTAATTAACTCCTGCTTATAATTAGTGATAAGATTAGAACTTTCATCTGCTTACAGCCAGAGTAGTATCTACCATATCCCGTTGCGCTACAGAATTAATTGACCTACAATTGGTGAGTAATTACCTTAGAATTATTTCATCTATTTTAATGACTGCTCTGACCAACAAGCAGTAAATATATATATATATATATATATATATATATATATATATATATATATATATATATATATATATATATATATATATATATATATATATATATATATATATATATATATATATATATATATTATATATATATATATATATATATATATATATATATATATATATATATATATATATATATATATATATATATATATATATATATATATATATATATATATATATATATATATATATATATATATATATATATATATATATATATATATATATATATAAGCTCTATTCGCTTTTGGGCCAATATTATATTTTTTATTAAATTCACCGATTCGGACGTTAGTTGGCTTTATTATATATATATATATATATATATATATATATATATATATATATATATATTATATATATATATATATATATATATATATATATATATATAATCCTCTAAAAGTTAGGCATGTGAGCTCCAGAGCATCCAATTAAAGGTAAGAATCAGTTTGAGACGAAAAGGTTATATCCATCTTGTACTCTTCAACTTTGAAGCTACGCCAACAAAATAAAAAAATCTCTGTGAAAAAGCGTGAATAACTTCCAAGAAAGAGGTTGAGAAAAATAGCGTGCTGGGCCACTCCACCACCTCCATTGGAGTGAAGAGGAAGAAAGAGATAAGGAGCTGAGAATACCTCTCTAAAGTGGGGTGCAAGTAGTTACGCCACTGCCCTTTAAAGGGGGAGAGTACACCCCTTATGATTTTAGTTGAACCTTCGAAAAGGGTCAGGAAAGTGCATGGGGTTGAGACAAAGCAGAAAATGGCCCACGAAAGAGCGTGAGGTCGGCTTGGTCGAGCTATATTTGCAATTGCAAATCAAAGGGTGTCATGCCATTACTATGGCCAAAAGTGCATACCTTACTATATATATATATATATATATATATATATATATATATATATATATATATATATATATATATATATATATATATATATATATATATATATATATATATATATATATATATATATATCAGCTTCTTCCACCCCTCTCCTGATAGCTTAACCTCAATTCATCCATTTATAAACTTATCATTAAATAACCTCGATTTTACCTCCTAATACACCTATTTCAACCATGTATATTTTCAAAATTCTACAACCAAGTAACTGAAGACTACAACCTGTTTGACAAAATCTCAATCTACTTATTTGTTAATTTGTACTCTTACTTTGATCACAATAGTTTAGTGCGCTTAATTTGTAGTTAATATTTATTTATCTTTAATTTTATTTTATTTTAATTATTGATAATATTCCCAGTGTTATTAATTTGTTAAATTGTGTTTATAATTATCTCTTACATTTATATTGATTGTTACTTATTTTATTTCATTTACAGATGATATTGATAATGGGTTTAGATAACCCGAAACGTCTATCTTAATAATTGTAACTACTTATTTCATAATGCCTTAAGCATCTATTATTAAAGCATAATAAAATGATCTCTTTTCCTGCATTGCTAGCAACATTATTATTATATATATATATATATATATATATATATATATATATATATATATATATATATATATATATATATATATATATATATATATATA
>SEYY01010026.1:0-5000 GCA_009176605.1 Armadillidium nasatum
TCTACTGGTAAAGTCTGGAACACACTCCCTTTATCTGTTTTCCCAACTTCCTTTGACTTGCACACTTTTAAACGCCGTGTATCGGGTCACGTCGGCAATTAGCGACCCGAATCCGATTGCTTCCCATCTCCGGGTGGATATTGGTAGGCCTTGGGCCTTTGCCCACCGGAGGAGACATAAAAAAAAAAAAAAAAAAAAATATATATATATTTATAATATATATATTTATTTTATATATATATATATATAATATATTATATATTATATATATATATATATATATATATATATATATATATATTTATATACTATATATATATATATATATATTATATATATATATATATATATATATATATATATATATATATATATATATATATATATATATATATATATATCTATATATATATATATATATATATATCTCATATTTGTCTCATATAACACTCCTTTAAACATTATTCTGTATTGTCTGTATTTACCACCAACGCTTGTTAAAATTTATCTCAGTATAAGCCAATATTCATTCCAGTTCTTATTTACTTTTAATGTGTTTCTTTGCTTGTTCAGTTTCAAATCTGTTTTTGTTTTAACTTTTATTTTAAACATTTTAAAAAATAAAAAAAAAAAAAATTTTTATTTTTATTTTCTTATTTTAATCAATTCATTTATGTTGTTTCCTTTTTCTTTCAGCTTTCTTTTCGTGATGATATTTTAGTATTAATTAAACCGAAATGTCAGTAGCTTTATTAATTTATGTAATCTTAATTATATGTTACATTCATTTTTTGTCTTGCTGTTTCTGCTAAAGATTAATCTCAAAAAGGAGCAGTTATATATATATATACATATATATATATATATATATATATATATATATATATATAGTATATATATATATATATATATATATATATATATATATATATTATATATATATATATATATATATATATATATATATATATATATATATATATATATATATATATATATATATATATATATATATATATATATATATATTATATATATAATATATATATATATATATATATATATATATATATATATATATATATATATATATATATATATTATATATATATATATATATATATATATATATATATATATATATATATATATATATATATATATATATATATATATATATATATTATATATATATATATATATATATATATATATATATATATATATATATATATATATATATATATTATATAGTATATATATATTATATATACATATATATATATATATATATATATATATATATATATATATATATATATATATATATATATATATATATATATATTATATATATATATATATATATATTACGTAGTGGCCTTCGATCTAATTTTGCGTCTGTTGAACACCACCTCACTACCTCTCGTTCTAACCTTTTGCTTCTGTCTGAGACCCAGTTGGACAGGGATTCTTTCTCTTGCAATCTTAATGTCTCTAACTACAACTTTTTTCACAATTTCCGTCTAAATGGTGGAGTCTGTGCCTATATTAACATTAACACTCCTGTGACACGTCTCGTAAATCTAGAATCTCCTAATTTCGACGTCTTATGGCTTAAAATCTGTCTTCTACTACTACAATTATCTTGTGTTTCTGCTACTGCTCCCCTAATGGAACAGATTTTCCAGTTTTTTTCAATACCTTACTACTACTCACGAGACTGTCACTTCTTCTCATCCAAATGCTGAAGTCCTCTATTTAGGGGATTTCAATGTACACCACACTGAATGGTTGGGCTCCTCTCATACTGATACAGGTGGGAGGGAGGCCCAATCATTCAGTATTCTTAATGATCTGGAGCAATTGATTAGTGAACCCACACACATTCCAGATCGTCCTAACCAATTCTTGAATACACTTGATTTATGCTTCACCACTACTCCTTCTAGTTATAAATACACCATTTTCCCTCCTATTGGTAACTCTGACCATAATCTTATAGCTCTTAGTTATAATGCTTTCTCTCCAACAGCTCCACCATGCCCTAAACGTACTTTCTGGCACTTTAATCGGGCTAATTGGGGGGCAATGCGCGCTTCTTTGCTAACTATCATTGGAGTGAATCTTGCTTTGCTCGGGGGACGCTTCTGTCTCTGCTGAAAAGGTAGGGGCCGTAATCCTTGACGGGATGGGCAGATTCATTCCATCTTCAACTAAATCTTTTCTCCTCAAAATCCATGGTTCGATGACGGCTGTTCTCTTGCCCTTCGCGAGAGAGACAGTGCTTATCGTGATTGGAAAAACTCTCCTTCTCCTATCACTCTTGCTAATTTTCATTCAGCTCGGAATCGTTGCAGGGATGTTCTTCGACGGGCTAAGCGTACTTTCATAAAAGGAAGTGCGCTGACCTCCATGGCTCTCCTACTGATAAAAATTTCTGGCCTCTTGTCAAAAATATCTCTAACAACTTCTGTAAATCTGCCTTTCCTCCTCTTATTCGCTCTGATGGTTCTGTAGCTAATACTCCTTCTGAAAAGGCTAATCTCTTCGGCCTCCTTTTTTCATCTAATTCTACCCTGCTAGATTCTGACATCCCTCCTCCTACTCCTTCTCCTCTCAGGTGTCCCATGTCTTTACCTGTAATTACTCATGATCAGGTGCATGGGATCCTGAAATCTATGAACGTCAGGAAGGCCAGTGGCCCGGATGGCATTCCCCCTCGGGTTCTGAGGGAGTGTGCTTCCGAGTTAGCGCCTGTCCTCGTTCAGCTCTACTCTCTATGCCTTAATACTAATACTTTTCCTCTATGCTGGAAGCGTGCGTTGGTTCAACCGATCCCGAAAAAAGGTAGTCGCTCTGACCCTTCTAACTATCGACCTATAGCTCTCACTTGTGTTCTATCTAAAATTTTTGAAACTCTTCTCAACTCTCATTTCCTGGATCATTTGGAGTCTCATTCTCTTCTTTCTGATCACCAGTATGGCTTTCGACGCTCGAGGTCAACTGGTGACATACTTTCCTATCTTACTGATCTATGGTCTTCTGCCCTTAGGGACTTCGGGGAGTCTTGTGTGGTGGCGCTTGACATATCCAAGGCTTTTGACCGGGTGTGGCATGCGTCTGCTCTCCAAGCTCCCCTCCTTTGGGTTTCCTCCTTCTCTTTGCTTACTATGTCTAGTTTTTCTCAGATCGTTCCATTTTCGGCAGTTGTAGATGGAGCGACCTCTTCCTCCTTTTCTGTCAACTGTGGTGTTCCTCAGGGTTCTGTTTTATCTCCAACCTTATTCTTACTTTTCATTAACGATCTTCTCCACTGCACTTCTAACTCTGTTCACTCTTATGCTGATGATTCAACTCTGCATTCTTCTACTCATTTCAAATCTGCTCCCTCTTTTGCTTCTAGAGTTGCTTCTCGTCTTCAACTTTCCAATTCTATTCTTGCCGATCTGGATGGGATTTCCCGGTGGGGTCATAGCAACCTTGTGAAATTCAACTCTTTAAAAACTCAACTTCTTCACATCTCCCTCTCAAAAACACCTCCTAACTTTCCTATCCTCTTCGATGGCTCTCCCGTCTCACCTGTAAATAACATTAACATTCTTGGTCTAAACATAAACAACAAACTATCTTGGAAACCACATATCACAATGGTTGCTAAAGCGGCCTCTAAGAAGCTGGGAGTTCTGTTCAGATTGCGAGAATTTTTCTCTTCTGAACAGTTACTCCAAATATTATAAGGGTCTTATTCGCCCTTGTATGGAGTACTGTTCTCACATTTGGGGGGCTCCGGCTCCTCCTCTCTTCTGGATAGGGTTGAGTCAAAAGCTAAAAGATTAATTAACTGTCCCCTACTTTCAAACTCTCTTGACCCTCTGTCTCTGCGACGTGACGTTGGCGCGCTATCTCTTTTCTACAGGTACTACAATGGCAGGTGCTCGAGAGAATTGGCCTCTCGCATTCCTCCTCCATTGCGTCGTCCTCGTTGCACAAGGGGTGCCCTGCTTTCGCACCAAATTTTGTGTGGAAGTGGGAAATCCCAGGCTAGCCCGTTGTGGTACCTCTTTCTTTCCAGCCACCTCTATTCTGTGGAACTCTCTACCTTCATCTATTTTTCCTTCTGTATTTAACCTTCCACTCTTCAAGGCTTCCGTCTGCGCCCACCTGAGGGCTGTGCGTTAGGTGTGTGCGTTTGCATGTGTTTTGTCTCTGTGTGTGTGCCCCCCTCCTTGAAAAGGGCTCTGCCCGTGAGCGGTGGCGTTCTGTAAAAAAAAAAAAAAAAAAAAAATATATATATATATATATATATATATATATATATATATATATATATATATATATATATATATATATATATATATATATATATATATATATATATATATATATATATATATATATATATATATATATATATATATATATATATATATATATATATATATATATATATATATAGAGAGAGAAAACAAAGCTACAAGTTTGTGTGTGGCAAAATATGTGTACTATATGTGCGTATGTATAGAAGCATTAAAGTAAAATTTCGATAATCCCGAATAAACGATAACAGTTTTCGAAAAAGGGAAATGAAAAGAAAATCAAGCCACAAAAATACAGTTCTATTTACCTTCTCCTCAAATCTTTATTTTTCCCCATACTTCAAAGCCCATTAGCAATAAATAAGCCATTGAGGTTCGCTTTCCCTGAATTCAAAAGAAGTGCGAGCGATTCACTGGCTTTCTATTGAAAGAAGCGAATGGCTTCATCGATCGCGTCTTTATTAATAAAGTAAGAAAATTGTGATGAACTATTCAAATAAAAAAAAAAAGTGGCTTAATTTTTCTATGAAGCACATATCGATATTGAAAGAAAAATAACACACTGAATTTTCGATAGAAAGATTTACGACGAATGCTTTTGAAACATTTGTGCTTTTAATGAAAAGATATTAGTGGAAGATTCACACTCTATTGGATAAAAGAAACAATATTTTATGGGTA
>SEYY01010027.1:0-2500 GCA_009176605.1 Armadillidium nasatum
TAAAAAGTGTTTTTGGAAATTTGATCCTTTTAAATAAATGGTGGGGCCAAACCACTTTTTGGAATAACTTGAAATTTTGACATATATTCAAAATTCTATGTGCTACAAAACCTTCTAATAGAGATTTTATTTAAAGAGTCATAGAAAAAATGTTATAAGCCAAAAACATCAACTATCGAAAAAAAATTTTTGAAAAAAAATCCACCTTTTTCGGACAAAAAATTTAAAAAAAAACTACAACTATAACATTTCGTATTTTCAGTTGTGTGTGTATAGAGGAGAGATGGGACTACAAATTCCTCTCAATTCTTTATTCGATGCGACTCGTTGGTTTCGAGATAAAGCCTCTCAAAAAAGGTCCATTTTTGACCAAATTTCAAAAATTCCCAAAGTTTGAGAGGCTATATTATCGTTTCAAACAAGTAGCATTTTATAATGCACTAAATAAAAGTTATAGCCCTGTCCCTCCTCTCAAAAATATCGAAAAAGGAAAAAAAATAGGTAGAGTTTTTTATTTAAATAATTTCTTTTTTTCTAGACGTGATATAACAAAAATTATGCCACTAATGCAAGAAATTGTGGCTAAGACTATTCAACTAAATTTTCAGCTCATGTGGACCAGTAGCTTGACAGCTATTCATTTTTTTCAACTTTGGGTCCAAATAACTTTCAAACCTTTATAGACTCAGAAAAACGCTCTAAATCAATTTAGAACTATGGGAAAAAATGCATATACTCTGAAAATTTCAGCTCAGTAAGTCAAATGATAAAAAAAAATTTCAAACAAAATGTAAGAAATTTAAGATTTTTTCTTGTTTTTTTTTCAATATTTTCTTTCTTTTCCGTTTCTTTTGACCTCTCCTTTTCTACCAGTGAATGTTCATCTTTGTGTTTTGATTTTAGATACTCCCAAAAGATTTGATTGAAAATTTTTCACTTGGAGCAACCGGAGATCCTCTTCTAATTTCCTGTTTGCAGATGTCACATTTAGCTATTTCGAGCCTATCCTGAAACATTGTAAAGTACTCCCATACTGCAGTAGCTGATCTTTTAACTATATTGACTGAAAGTATAAACAAAATAATAATTTTGAAATAATCTGGCTCAATGATACAAGTTTGATACATAGCAATAAAATAACGATATGTATAAATACAGGTTATATTGATTATTTTATATCTTACATTTTTTCAAACTTTACCTTAGGCTCTTACCTAGGTAAACCTGTTGAATCACTTTTAAACTTTTATTATACAAAATCTGTAATTTTCTGAATTTTTTTTCGGAGAAAATGCATATAATCATTAATTTAAGTGAATGTTGGCTGTGCTACTCCTTCCTTATAATTAAACTTCAATAAATTTATATATGATTTTCTTAACCTAAAATTTCAGTGCTTTTGACCTCTTTACAAATTGTAGGCAAACCCGGCCAGAGACCCGGCCCTGGCCCTGTCCAGCTCCGGTCGGTCCCTAAGCGGCATAATTAAAGGATAAAAAAACACCCAATACCGAATCTAACGTGGATCCCTCAGGTAGACGCAGACAAAGAATTTAGATAGAGTTTTCTTTTTTTTTTTTTTTTTTTTTTTTTTTTTAATACAGCAGCAAAAACAGAAGGTAAAGAGTTCCACAGAACAGAGTTGGCAGGAAAGGAGGAAGTACCACAACGTCAAGCCTTGAGTTTACAATCCTCACACAAAGTTCATGTGCACCCCTTGTGCTGCAAGGGCGACGCAATGGTGGTGGAATGCGAGAGGTCAACTTCCTCAGGCACCAGCCGTTGTAGTACCTATAGAAAAGAGAGAGTGCACCAACGTCACCTCGCAGAGAAAGAGCCTTAGATTCAACCTTATCCAAAAGAACGGTTGAACCGAAATCACCCCAAATGTGATAAGGAAGGATAAGACCCTTATAATTGGAGTAACTGTTTAGAAGAAAAAAATTCTTTCAATCTGAACAGAACTCCCAATTTTTTAGAGGCCACCTTAGGAACCTTTGTGATATGATGTTTCCAAGATAATTTATTGTTTATGTTCAGACAAAAATATTATGTTGTTCACAGGTGAGACAGGAGAGCCGTCGAAGGAAATATGAAAGTTGAGAGGTGTTTCTGAGAGAGAGATATGAAGTTGAGTTTTCAAAGAATTGAATTTCACAAGGTTGCAGTGGCCCCACTGGGAAATTCCATCCACATCAGCAAGATTGGAATCGGAAAGTTGAAGACGAGAAGCAACTCTAGAAGCAAAGGAGGGAGCAGATTTGAAATGAGGAGAAGAATGGAGAGTTGAGTCGTCGGCATAAGAATAAACAGAGTTAGAAGTAGAACTGAGGAGGTCGTTGATGAAAACTAAGAATAAAGTAGGAAATAGAACAGAACCCAGAGGAACACCACAATTAATATATATATATATATATATATATATATATATATATATATATATATTATATATATATATATATATATATATATATATATATATATATATATATATATATAT